>CM073498.1:20467500-20490000 GCA_037074585.1 Biancaea sappan
GATATCACAATATGATGTGATGATGCTTAGATATGTGGTTTCAGGCTGTAGGCTAGCAATGTGTGATGTTAGGCCGTACAGGGACTAAAGTGAAACTCATAGGGACTAAAATGAAAGATTTTGGAATCTTGTGGGGTGTAGCAAAAATGTGTACAAAGTATAGGAATAGATGGACAAAATTATAAGGACCCTTGATGTGAAATAGAAAATGAAAATTTATTCCTAAAACTCTAGATATTATTTTTGGAATATATAGTTGTAATTAAGAAATAGTCTTATACAAAAAATGTCTAAAAGAAAAAATTTAATGGATTAAGAAAACAAATGAAAAGGAAAAATCTGAAATATACCTTCCAATATTTGAAGTAAGATATTAGATTTACACAATCTAGGATTTGGCGTTTAAAGTTGAATTTTGAAATTTGAACAAAAAGGAATGAATAAAAATACAAGTTGATAAATTAACCAACTAGGATACTAATCCTATGAGCAACAAGGGATTTCGAAAGACTATAAGGAATAATTAAATAGATATTAGTAATAGTAATTAAAATAAATCAAAATTAACTAAACAAAATAATATACATATCATATAAATAGTAGTAGCAATGGTTAAAGGAGAATGCAAAAGACTAAATAAAGAAATTAGATAATTATCCAAACTAACCAATCTAATTAGACATTAAATTGAAGGATAAATTATCCCAATATGAAATCTGAAAAAAAGAAAGTTTTTTTAGAAATAAGAATTAAACATATTATTTTTAATTAGAATAATCTAAAATTTGAATAACAAAATCTATTTAAATTTAAACAATTAAATTGATCTATCTTAAACTAAGTTAGAAACCCTAGAACAAATACATACTCAACCAGACTAATTCCTCCTACAAGCACACTCTCTCGGCTAATCTTTTTTTTTTTCTAAACATCAACACTCAATTTTTAATATTAGAAAGCTCAAGAGGAGTTAACAACTAATAAGCAAGAAGAAATTAAGGTAAGTCATAATCTTCCCTTCCATTTTAACAATGTCGTTTCTTTTGAAATAAATATAAGAACAACCCTAACCCCACATCATATTTTACAGCCTACACATAGTCCTAGGATCTGCACATTCCATGCCCAAACAAGAACTCAAAGGGGTTTCATCTATAGCAAGAATTAAAACAAGGTAAGAACATTTATTTTCAGAAATTCTAGAACAATTTTTCTGAAAATTAAAACAACCATATCTCTCTCTATAAAAATCCAAAATTTTCAAATTACCTATGCACGGAAAGCTCTTTCCGTCTATTTTCCAGAAAATCTAAAATCGTTTGAAAACTCCCTACCGTTTGAGAGATATGTCCGAAACAGTACACGGAGGTTAGAAAACTGAAATAAAATAATTTTCTGTTTTAATTTCAAAGTTTGTCTTTCAAACATGTGATAGGAAAATCCAGCACATTACCGAAGAATCTTGTAATGTCATGCTATGGTTTAGCAAGGAACCCAGGTGAGTGAACAAACCCTTCTTTAATATTATATTAAGTGTTAAAGTAATGAGGTATAAAGATAGGTAATGACTATGGTGGAAATATGATTGATGATGATAATAATTATTATTATTATTATTTTTGGTTAGGAAGAAGGATGCACATGTGATTTATGAGATGGTTGAGATTTGAGATAATTGAGATTATCTAGACATTTATACTTGATGATTTATGATGTTGTATTTTATTATATTGGATGAATATTGTTTGTGTTTGGGCGGGATAGTACCCTCTCTCATGTCAAGCGGGAAATTTGGGTAATAGGATGACTTGACCTCTAAGAGTAGAGACAATGATTCTTTCGGTAGGGAAGTGAGCCCGGATTTAATCTGTGAGGCGCCCTGACCGTTGCTGATGAGGTTGTGCGTCATGGCGGGTTAATAAAATTAAAGAAATTGGTTGAGCGAGCCTACGGGCACTCCCGGATATGATGAGATTGGTTGAGCGAGCCTACGGGCGCTCCCGGATATTTTGCCATTGACGAGTACTAGTTCCGTTGGTCTGAATTATCTGATTGATTTGCAATTCTTTGATGTGTATTTTTCCTTATGATTTTATAATTTTTACCCATGCTTTTTATTTTATTGCTTTTGCATAACGGATTTTATTAGGGCGGGGATTGGCTCGCTCACGGAGATTATTATCTCATACTCGTTGATTTTTCCTTTTCAGATGAGATAGTGAAGGAGAATCTCCCGCTAGAGGAGTAGTTGCCGTTGAACTGTCCCATTGTTGGGTGGGTCCCATATTGTTAGTATTTTATTTTTGTTAAGTTTAGGAAGCTCTGTAGTCAACTAGGACATCTAGGGGGTTCTCGGGTAGTTAAACTACTTTATTTATTGTATTTAATTTAATTCAAATTTGAAGATTTATTTTGAGAATTTATGATACGAATTATGGTAGAAATCGAGATTTAAAACTACGGGGTTTATTTATGTTAACGTGACTTTGAGAATGAATGAAATATCATAATTTATTTTTTTAAACATTAAAATTGTATGAATTGATATTTTTTATATATTTATTTTAAGTAGTATTCATTCATAAATTAAATTAAATTTAATTAATATTAACCTTAATTAATATTTATTCATATTTAAATGATATTTCCTAAATATTAATCTATATTATACTCTGATTTTTCTCTATGTACGCTAAATATTTCATATGAATAACATAAAAGAGGTAAAAATAAAGTTGTTAATTAGGCTTACGGTGACATAGGATTCGTGTCACCGTGCCGGTCACGTGCCCGGAATTTAGGTCGTGACATATATTCTGTATCCGAGTCACTTTTCTACGTTGTTACAGAGAAGAACACGTAGCTGAATTTCAGGTTCCATTATTGAGATTTTCACAAAGATCAGATAGCAAAAGTCATGGTTGCTTTTGTATAAAAATACTATTTATACGTATGAATATTATTTATGTCAACAGATACTATTCATACATATAGATACTATTCATATATACGATTACTATTCATATCGAGAATAGTGAACATAAGCTGTAAAAGAGTACACTAGGAAAGTTTTCAATAAAGAGAAATAGGTCACAATGGACACTCTCAAGTACTAAGTCTTTTTTTAGCTAGACCTTTCCTAGACATGTATTCTTCACAGCTTTATATTCTATTCCGATAATTAGAAAATAATTTTCAAACAGTAGAGGATAATTCTTTTCTGATATGGAGGATAAGCTAAAGCCGCAACCACAAAGCATACTAAAAATTTAACCTCTAAATAATTACAAAAATTTAAAGGAGTATAGTATTCTCATCTTGGATCTAGGTTAAAGAGGAAAGACCTAGAATTTCATAGCCCTAATGTCAGAGCAAGAAAAATTTTGAAGAAAAAAAGAAGAGAAACTGAATGTGTGAGTTTAAAAGTGAAATGGAAGTGCCTATTTATAGGAGAAGTCATGGTAATATGCGCTAATAAAATATTCATTTTCCTATACGCTTTAATAATTCAGTTTGGCACTATGTATTTTACTGTGCAAGAGGCGGCTGAATTATTGGTTACTATTAGGAACTAAAGGAAAAATTATCCTTTCTATTAAACCTTTAAGTTTCTTTTCACTTTTATCCTTTTCATTTTAGTCCCTAAAAGATTTTCTCACATAAAATGTTATTTTTCTCCCAGTTTCTTTCTAGATTCCTCTTATGCTCAAATCATATTTTACTCATGAGATAAATTTCATATCATAACATCCATTATATCCTATAATTTATGCAATCTATAAGTGACAATTTATATTTTCAACAATATACACAAACAAGCATACAAAAATTAAACAGATAGGAAAATTATTTTCTCCAAAATAAATTTATTGTAGTTTTTAAACACTTATAATTTTAAAATATAGTGAGTATTACAGCCAACCTCCTGACAAGCATTGAAGTATGATTTTAATTCCCTTCCTCTTGTTTAGTTTGGTCTGTAGATATTGAGAGATGATTGGTTGGTTCGAGACTTGGCTAGGGCATTCTTTGGATGTCAAGTGCTGCATACCCAGGTGAGGGGATCTTTACTTACTTTGGTCGTATTCTCTGTATATACTTAACCTTATCAATATAGATATAGCTATTCGAAATACCTTTCGTGTGCTTATGAAAATAAAAATTATGCATGTGCGTGAGAAACGATTGAAATGATGATATTTCTATGCTGGAACTAGAAGCCTTGGTTGTGTGAAAGAATGACTCCATTCTGCTTCATGTGTGGTAATATGTGTGGTATAGTAAAGTTCCTAACTATTATTACTTGTGTAAAAGATCATAATTGTCCGAAAGGAATGAAAGCAGGAAAGAATAAGGTATTTAGATATCCTTTGAGTAGAGTTTACGACCCTATGTGATAGACCATGTTAAATCATCTGTAAGTTTGAATAATACATTCCCTTGTGCCATATTTTTGCATGTGAGTGTGATTCCCTCGTTTTAACGAATGAAAGGTATATGGTTAAATTACTTGATGATGGCCATTAGGTTAGCTTGCTGTCCTATGGTGTATAACTCAAATGGATATATGTGTGTGTGTGTGTGTGTGTGTGTGTGTGTGTGTGTGTGTGTGTGTGTGTGTGTGTGTGTGTGTGTGTGTGTGTGTGTGTGTGTGTGTGTGTGTGTGTGTGTCTGTCTGTCTGTGCTTATGCTCACATTTCTCTTGTCTAAGCATAAATTGTGAATAGTTGAAGAAATGAGTAAATTGCCTTGTTATTGTCATGTAAATTGATAAATTCTAATAATGTTGTTTATCGAGTATGTAAATTGCTTGTAAACGAGTTTTACCCCTAAACTATAGGGCATTTGAGAATGGAAAACTTTAGAAAAATCTTATAGTTGTATGTGTTATGTGATGAGTTGCAATGAGTTACCCTTCTAAGCAACTAGGCCTACTGTTTTATTCTTATTTGAATAAGTGAATCCCCTTGATAGCAATTTATGCGTGGGAAATCATGTTATGAGGTGAGGTGATAGTCGTTAATCAAATTATTGTACTATAATATGCTTACACAATGGACATATGTATATATGCTTGCTTTGGTTGAATATTGATGATGTTAAAGTGATACTTAATTATAATTGATCACATGCGATGATTATAGTGAACTCATATAAATTATATTCATGAGGCTTGCCAAGAAGAAATTATATTCATGAGGCTTGCCAAGGGGGAATTATAATTATTCATAGTCTCTGTCCTGAAACGATAGACGAGACCTCATTAAATTATTCATAGTCTCTATCCTGAAATGGTGGACGAGACTTTGTTAAATTATTCATAGTCTCTATTCTGAAACGGTGGACGAGACTTCATTAAATTATTCATAGTCTCTGTCTTGAAATGGTGGATGAGACTTCATTAAATTTTTATAGTCGTTGTTCTGGAACGGTGGACGAAATTTCATTAAATTATTCATAATCACTGTCCTGGAACGGTGGACGAGACTTCATTAAATTATTTATAGTCGCTGTCCTGGAACGGATACTTCATTAAATTATTCATAGTCTCTGTCCTAGAATGGTGGACGAGACCTCATTTAATTATTCATAGTTCTTGTCCTGGAACAGTAGACATACTATATATATCGGAATTATGTTGATTTAAATGGTCATGCATCCAATGTGTGCTTTATTAAATTTATTTAGTTAAATGTGATAATCATAGGAAGACCTTTTTATCATAAGATCACTTGACGTTGTACACAAATCTTGTGTGATTGGGTCATGTGATGGTGTAAATTTTGTATTTTTATCGTACGTATGATCTTACGATAATCATATGTATGGGATATGATTTATTCACCTGACTATGCAAGTTGTGTGAAACGGGGCTTGATCCTAATGTTGGTAAAAGAGACATTATATTTCGTGTCCCTCCCTGCGAGCGGCACGTGGTAGTAATCTGTTTAGTATAATTAATTTCTCATTAAGTATTTTTGTAGTCACCCTTTTCTCGTGCCTTTGCAAGATCTGGTTAGTTGGTCGGACTTCGTACGAGAAGTAGCGGAGCTTCTTTGTCATCAATCCCTTTTTGAATTTGGACTGACATGAGTCTGGTATGTCTAAGATCCTTAAGTCGCTCTATAATAGATATAACTCCTAGGTTTTATGTGGATGCAGTGGTGTGCAGATTTTATTTTATTATCACTTTTGGGTTGTGTGTGCTAGTCGTGTTTGGAATTAGGCTTACGGTGGTAGTATGGACCCCACCACCACACCGGTCGTGTCCCTAGAACTAGGGCGTGACAACAAAGGCGATGGTGAGGGAGAAAAGCTCTGTCTTCTTCGGCCAAGGACTAAACCCACTCGGATTTGACGAGGATTGATGGCAAGAAAGAGAGAGAGAAAGGCCAGTGACAAGCGATGGTGTCGACAATGAGAAAGAGTATAGAGGGAGACATGGTAATCAAAATCTAGATCTTGCTCATAAGATTGCACAAGATATAGATCTTGACAACAAAAACGAGAAATATCTCTTGTAAGATCTTTTTTGCATCAGGATCGCTTAGGATTTAGTTCTTGCATCTTAAGATCATACAAGATTTTAAGATCCTAACACTTTTTTTTAATGCTTTGATATTCAATTTTTTTATGGAAATAACTGATAAATTTATGAAAATATGAGATGTTTTATAGAAATATTTTGATAAATTATATTTATTTTTTAAATATAAATATTTTTTATATTTATTTTTTAAAATTGCATAAGATCTTATGATTATGTGATTCGATCTCACTTGGCCATTCTGATCCTGTACAAAATCTCAATCTTGATTACCTTGGAGAGAGAGTACAAAGGCGACGGCGAGGGAGAGAAGCTCTGTGTTCTCTGGCTGAAGACTAAACCCACTCAAATATGACGAGGATTGATGGTGTGAGAGAGAGAGAGAGAGGCCAGTGACAGACGATGGCGTCAACGGCGAGAGAGAGTACAGAGGCAATGGCGAGGGAGAAAAGCTCCATCTTCTCTAGTTGCATCTTCTCTATCTTTTCCGACCAAAGACTGAACCCACTCAAATCGGACGAGAATTGATGGCGAGAGAGAGAGAGAGAGAGAGAGAGGCCAGTGACAAGCGACGACTTCGACGACGAGAGATAATACAAAGGGAGAGTGGAGTATAGCGAGGGAGAGTACAAAGTAAAAAAAAAATGATAGTATTATGGTCAAATTACCCCATTAAAAAATACATACTGAAATATTTATTTTATCTTTTCTATTTTTTTTTTGTCTCATACCAAATAACTTTTTTTTTCCTTTTCTCTTTTTTGTCTCTTTTTCTTTTTCATTCTTATTATGTACTATGAATCAAACCGGATGTGACATTAATCTCACTTTGTTTGGCCAATATCCTATATATCAATATGTCTATTAGTTAATCGTCTACATGCATGTGTACCACGTGTAAGGGATCTCTCTCTCTCTCTCTCTCTCTCTCTCTCTCTCTCTCTCTCTCTCTCTCTCTCTCTCTCTCTCTCTCTCTCTCTCTTCTCCGATTCCTTTTTTCAACTTTACGTTGTGAGAGAAATACAATGGTTAGAGCTACGCAAGTTGGGCATCATATATATATATATATATAATTTACTAGAAAGATTGCTATAAGAATAATATGCATCAAAAGGGGTAGGGACCATGCATGCATATCCTTTTATTGATCAAAATATACAGTGAGGAGAAGAGAGGGGAGGGGGGACCATAATTTTCATAGGTAATTTGTTAACGCATGGTTGTTATATATATATTCATATATTGCCGTAATCTATCTAATCTAATTAGTACTATAGGATAATGATCAATTCAGCCGCCGGGACCAGTAAAACTTGTAGTTAAATTAATATAGTCAAAACGGGATTTGTTTTTATCTTATAACAACTGAAAGGGGCATGGACATGAAAATTGCCTCCATTACATCTGTCATCTTCTTTCACGTTTGTCCACATATTTTTCTGTCCCAGAATTCAAATTTAAAGTATTTAACAGGGAGAAATGACTAAATGAGAGAAATTAAAGTCAGGAGGAATTTGTTTACACGGGTTTGAATTCAATTTGTTCTTATTTCCAATTATCAACTGTATCTATTTTTTTTTATTGACTATTTTAATAGTTTTAAATGTATCTTATTTAATTAAATCTCATGAAAAGTTCGAAAAAAAAATTTAAGCATTAATTGTTCTAAATACATATGTTATTAACGTGTATTTAATGCTTATAAATGCTGAATAAACAAACTGTCTTAATTAATTAGTTAATATTTAGATTTAGATATAGTATCTTAATATTTAGATATCTATTCATATTCAGACCTTTTAATTTTCTTTAAAAAAAAAGTCCCCTTAGGACTTCTAAATTTTTCACTCAACATAATGAAAGATTAACACGTTTCAAATTTTTGCGCGTGTATGTTATATATACATACATATATATATATATATGATGGAACTATCTTCAAATTAACGTCTTCAAATAGTTGCTAACGCTATAATAATGGACATTGAAAGTTTAGAGTCCGAATATTCTGTTGAGCTTCTCAATCCTATATTACTCTTAATGCTAGGAAGTTGAAATGAAACTCATGTAATCACATTTGTTTAGGATTCAGGTTCAATGCTTGTTATACTTGTCTTTTTAACTACAATTTTAATTAAAATTTTTAACAACAGTTTAAACTGTTACTAAAAAGAGAAACATAAATAAAAACAAATATGAAATTCCCTTCATCTGTTCCACCTCAAATCAAACACCGTGAGTAAGCCAGCGTCCAAAAGAGGATGTGGCTCCGAAAATTTGACTAGGATATTGAAATGAAGAATTTATTGGGCTGTGTTGATACAAAAGTAGGTCCCACATCGAATCCGACAACTTGGAACAGTCTGTGAACGGCTTTTTAGCTACAGAAAGGCCCAAGGCAATGCAGCGACCATGTATCTTAGTGGGAATCTCGCTCTGATGAGTGCTTAATGATTTTTCGTCTTTAAAGTAATAATAATAATAATAATTATAAGAAAAGTGCTCCATGATCAAATTGCAAAAGCAATGATGCCCCCACTTTATACCAAAATCTTCTATTGCAGAAAAGGATATTTTCCAATATTCTCACGTGGCAATAAAAAATTCCTTCGCATATCGATGTTAATTGTAATGGTTGAAAAACAAAATTTTAAAGAAAAAGACTGCCCTTATTGGTTTGGATCCACTTGGGCCACGGAAAGCATAAGAAGTGGTAGTAGGGCCAGAGGAAAGGCCCAAATTATGTAGGCCCAAATATTGTCCAATTAGCCCATAATATCATGAACATAAATAATTCAGTGGAGCTTAAAGATAGTAAGTTCGCGATCATGTTAGAGAGGTGCTCTTTTTTAACCTGATGTCAAATGTTTTGCTATAAATACCAACGTTGTGTTTTGTTTTTTTTTTTTTAATCTGAACTGTCCGTTTTAAATTAAATATTTTAAGTTAAAAAAATTCATGAGATTTATTTTCTTTTTTTTCTTAAATTCAGATCATCTAATCTAAAATGAATAGTATAACTTTAAAAAAGATAACCCTTATATTTATGCTAAAATTTGAATTCACTCATTTTACTCGATGAAACCATGAAGTAGATAATAAACAGAATCAATTCAAAGTTCAAACTAAAGTAAACTTTGTTTTTCATACTTCTCACCTTTTACAAAGGAGGAAAATGATAATGACATTGAAGAGTAAAGAAAACAAAAAATAAATTATTAATTTAGTATTTAAAATATTAATAATTTAATTTAATTTTTAAAAAATTAACTATTTTAATTTAGTCATTGAAATATTATAAATGTTTTAATTTAATATTTTTTGTTGTTAAATCACAAAATCTACTATTATTAAATTTTTATTACTAAAATTACTTTGACAAAAAAAAAAAAATAAAGACCACTATGAAACAAACACAATCTTTTAAAGATTAAATTAAGACTTAATCTTTTAGAGACTAGATTAAAAGAATTATAATCTTTTAAAAATCAAATTAATAATTCACTCTAAGAAAAACATACTATTGCAAATTTGATGAAACAATCATTTTACACTTGCAAGTAGAACTATCGTTATCCCTTACTCTCTCTAATCTCTTATGTTTTTGCCCAGTTACAAGCTATCTTAATATTATGTTTTATCACAAAACTACTTGATTCTCAGATATCTGTTTAGTTAAGTAGGATCGTCCGATCAGATGAAATTTATATAAACTTCACCTATTAATATCAATCGGACGATCTTACTTGACTAAAAAAATCTGAATTCTTCTAATTGCAAGTTACACAAACACTAAACATACACAATCTCTGGCAAAATAATTTACAAGGGAACCCCTCCTCCCTTATGCAGCTAAGAAACAGAGGTGGTTACGTAGGTTTCATTAATGATCCAAAACTATATGGAACTCTTGTGGCCCTCTTTCTTTTTGGTGTCGTCTTTGGTGATGACGATTCCAACCAATTTACAAGGCTCAGCGTGCTCAAGCATCTGAACCACACTTCTCATGGTGGGCCTCAAAGCTGGAAGCCTTGCAGTACACAGAATGGCTGTTCTCAACATCTTCACAGCCTCCTCTTTATACATTTCTGGAATTCTGGAATCCACCATTCTCATCACGCTCTCTTTGCTCTGCAACTTGCTGCACACCCAGCTGACTATGTCTCTGTTCTCTCCATATTCTGCCTCTATTGGCCTCTTCCCTGTCACCAGCTCCATTAGTACCACCCCAAAGCTGTACACATCACTTTTCTCGTTCACTTTGTATGTGTACCCATACTCTGCCAAAACATAAGCTATCAGCATCACATTACAAAATAAATAAAATTAAAGTTTTTAAAATATCATCGCTCAATAAATTTGACAGAGACACATATTCATAGTTCATTGATTTGATCGTAATTAAAATGTAATTAAACTTATTGTAATTGAATGACTTTAGTGATCAAGTAAATAATGTGAGGGTTTAGGGTTTTGGGGAGAGCTTACCAGGAGCAATATACCCATGTGTTCCTGCAATGACACGAGTGGAATCCTGATCATTATTGGGATGAACATGAAGAATCTTAGCGAGTCCGAAATCAGCAATCCTAGGCTTCAACAACTCATCCAACAAAATGTTGCTGGACTTGACGTCCCTGTGAATCACAGGCTTTTCACACCCATGATGTAAATACTCCAATCCCTTAGCTGCTCCTACTGCAATTTCATATCTTTTTTCCCAACCCAGCTCTACTTCCACTTTCCCACTCGTGTGAAGCCGATCCCACAAGCTTCCATTTGGAAGATACTCATACACCAGCAAGCTGGAATCTTCGCTTGTGATGCTGCAATATAGCTTCACCACGTTCACGTGCCTTATGGAGCTCAGAGTCCGCACCTCCGCATCGAATTCCTTTGACTTTTTCCCCATCATCGGAGTGCTACTCCAGCTTCTTTTCCGGCCAACGGAGCCCGTGTTCCTTATGTGCTTCACGGCGAGTTCATTGCCATTAGAGAGTAGGGCCCTGTACACGTTTCCGGATCCTCCTTTTCCTATTACATTCTCTGACTTGATGGAATCTAGAATCTCGTCCTCTGTGAAACTCAGCATGTGGAAGGATTTCACGTCCCAGGATTCTTCCTTTAAAGACCGTTCTCGATATTTGCCCTTCTTCTTCAGCTGCAAGTAAAGAGCCAGACAAGCGAGAAGCATGATTGAAGCTATTGCGAAGCAGATTATGAGTGTACGGACGCCTCTGGAGATGCCAGAGGAAGTAGCAGAACAGGGCTTGAAATCGCTATTCGCGTCGAACAGGCTGCAGAGTCCTGGGTTTCCATCGAGGCTTCCATTATTAGCTTTAATGGAAGGAGATTCTGGGATTGGACCCGTTAATCGGTTATACGATAGATCGAAGAGACTCAGCCGGAGGAGTGCGAAACTCGCCGGAATTTGACCGGAGAGTTGGTTCTGGGACAAATTCAAAGAATTCAGAGTAGGCAAGTGACCCAATGATGAAGGGATCTTCCCAGAGAGAAAATTCTTGGCCAGTTCGATGTCGGTAAGGGAATTACATAAACCCAAAGAATCTGGTATCGACCCAGATAGTTTATTACTTTGCAAATGAAGACTGCTTAATTGTTTGAGCTCTCCAATACCCACCGGGATTTCCCCAGAAATTTGATTTTCACTCAAATCAATTCTCACCAGCGATGTCGTTTCTGAGATTTCTTCGGGTATCTCACCGGCCAACCGATTCTTTCTCGCATATATCTGAGCCAGCTTCTTCGCGTTCTTAATTTCTGACGTAACCGAACCTTCCAGTTGATTCGATTCAATATCGATTATGTCCGCATTCGGCAATCCCCATATTCCAGAAGGAATAACACCAGAAAGCAAGTTGTTGCTGACTCTGAATCGTCTTATAGTCTTACAGTTCACATAAGTGTCTGGTACTTCTCCGGTGAGCTTGTTCTGAAGCACGAGCAGGCCATGCATCTTCCCGTTCTTGCACATATCTGGCGGAATAGGACCCGTCAACATGTTCTCAGACACGTCGATGTAATCAAACTCTGCCCAAGATCCAATCTTTTGAGGAATAGGTCCTGAAAAGTTGTTAGTGTATAAAGAGATATTCACGAGTTTTTTGAATTCACCGAACTCTGCTGGAATTTCCCCTGAAAATTTGTTTTGAAATAATTGCAGAGTAACCAGATTCGTCAAGAACCTCAACTCCGAGAGATCACCTTCGAGAAGGTTCATGGACCCATCTAACTTCTCGAGGCTTGTGAGATTTCGAAACTCCATTGGAAATTTCCCAGTGATTCTGTTGTTGTAGAACTCAAACTGCCATAGTCTCTGAAGCTTCCCAATCTCCGTCGGAATCTCGCCGGAGATGAAGTTGTCTGAAATCTCAAAATTTATAAGCTCCGTGAGGTTACCTATCCCAGCCGGAATATTCCCTTCGATGCTGCAATTCGCTAGATAGAGCCAATTGAGGTTCTTGAGTTTCACTATCTCTGATGGAAAAAGAGTACGATCAAAAGGGTTATCTCCAACGCTTAATTGCACGAGACCCGTGATGTTAAGTAAGGCTTTCCATGGAAAAGTCCCAGAAAATCCACTTTGATTCAGATACAGATACTGCAAATTTCTTAGAGGAGATATATCCGGAAATGATCCCGAGAAATGGTTGTTTCCCAAATCTAAATATCTTAACTTGACACAGTTTCTCAAATCCTCTGCGATTTTCCCATACAGAGAGTTCAACCCAAGTGAGAGCTTCTCGAGAGATTGAAGCTGGCAAATGGATTCAAGAGGAAGAACCCCAGATAGCTTCTGATTCGAAAGCTCAATTTCGGTCACTAAACCGCGGGAATCACAAGTAATCCCATTGAAACGGCACACAGAATTGGTGTCGTTCCATGAATCAAACACAAAGGAATTTGACTTCTCGAGTGCGGATTTCAGGTCGAGAAGAAGCTTCCGGTCGTCGGACTCAACGACCCCGGAAAGTAAAGAGATGAAACAGATGACGTAGCAGAGAGAGAAGAGCATGTCGGAAGGTGGTGCACGAAAGGAATGAGACATTGTGTAAAGTAAACACAAGGAAGTGGTATTGAAAGGAATAGTGACGACATGCAATATTTGTATTATCGTTACAAACGGTCCCTTTCTTTTCTTCCCTCCCTCTCCTTCTCTTCTTTCCTCCTTTCTTCACATCATCGAAACAGTTTCTGAGAGATAATGCTACTTTTCCTAAAGCACTCACACTCACCGTCACAGGATTAGGCTTTGGGTTGTTAATCTTTTCTAGCTTCACTCACTGGCTGGGTTCTGCTCTTTCTATGAGCTTTGAGTCTCTACACTGCATATTAGCGCTTGTCCAAGACTTGAAGATAATGATTACCAGAACACCGACGCTACAGAAGATATGTTCCATGAGTAAATCTTAATTCGATTCTTAAAATATTAAATGTTTAACTTTAATCTTTCAAAAATTATACTTGTGTTAATTTATTGTGTTTGGCGTTAGATTTTAAAATTTATTATTACTAAATATTTAATTATCTTATTGTTATAACTCATTTTGATAAATAAAAAAATAATAAAATAAATATAATTTTTAAAAATTAAATTAAAATATTCGATCTTTTAATCGAAACTTAAATTAAAAGAATTATAATTTTTTAAAATATAAATTAAGAATTATAATATTGACAAGGCCTTGAGCACATCACATTAAAATTTAAAATTTAAAATTGATCCTTTATCTCTTTCTCTTTTCAGTTTTCACTAAAGATGAAGAAATAAGAGTAAAAGTAGAATTTTAAATTTTGATTTGATGTAGCCGTACATATCGACAGTCTTGTTAATAGTTTTTTGTCTGTCACTTTAATGTTGTTAGTCAAGATAACAAAATAAAAATTAAAACAAATAAGACTAAATTAAGATTAAAAAAATTTATAATAAAATCAAAATTTGATGTGAATATTAAAGGTGTAAAAAGGTAATATTTTCTTAATTTATTCTCAAGTCTATAATTTTGTATACTATGTATATAACCTGAACGTTGTCCTTGGTCAGCAAAACATGATTACAATTAGTAATTTGCAAGGTTACAATTTAGTCAAGTAAGTGGTTAATTAGGGTAGAAAATATGATCACAAATCAAAAGGTGTTGAAAAATGAGGATCAACTCTGGACTACTAGGGGATTCCCGTGATTTTGACCCAAACATTGAATAAGGGGGGGGGGGGGCATTATTTTCTTTGATGCTTTGAAAAATAGTTGAATGGCTGCGAACAACCCACGAAAATGAATATAAGCATTTTTTATTTTATCCATAACAGAAAATTAAGAAAATTTTAATGAAATTAAAGAAAAATAATAATAATAAATGCATGTATGACAGTATGAGGCAGATGAAACACGGAAGAGCTTAGCCGTCGAATTTGACTTTGCAAAATGGCAGTAAATGACAAAAAAGTTATGTGGGCACCATACTATGATTTGCTTTCCACATCCGCGTACCCTTTCTATGAAGGTTCAGTGTTTCTAAGAAATTGCATATTATTGGCCAATAAAATTTAGGTACATTTATAAAAGGGATTGTCAATGCAAGTTGAGCTCTCTTGCAGCATGTGTATTTGTGATTTTTAAAGAATTTTTAAATTTAAAAGTTAATTTTTATATAAAAAATAATAATAAAATAATTAATCTATAATAAATATTAGTTGAAAGTAATAAATGTTAAAGTAATTGAAAGTTAATTATGGGATCTATTTATAAGTTTTTAAAAGGTTCACCATTGAAGTGAAGAGTTATTCAAAGTGATGGGGATTTGCTTCATCTAATGTGACACTATAAAACTCACAATAAGAACTCAAGTGAAATTTACAATTGTAGATGTTCTTAAAAGATTCACCACTAAAGTCAGTGGCAGAGCCACGTATGCTTGAGGGGGTGCAGCTGGATTTTACATAACCATATGTAAAAAAAAAAAAAAAAATTTTCATTTTGCCCCCCTCTTGGTTTTTTTTTGAACCCATTTAGTATTTTTTTGAACTCCTTCAGTAACGTAGTCCCTCTCTACTACTCACAGTCATGAGACCCCCACTCCCCAGAGTCACAAAAATTTTTTTGATGATGGTTAATTTCTCATTCCATTATTAGGGACTTCTTTATAAAAGCTTGAAATTTGGTGTTTTTGTGCATAGGTCTAATTCTATTAAATTGGTTAATTCATTATGTAATTATGATCATGAGTAACATTTGTGAATTCAATTTTATGAAATTTTTTTTGATAATGGTTAATTTCTCATTCTATTGTTATGGACTTTTTTGTAGAAATTTGGAATTTGGTATTTTTGTACATATGTCTAATTTTATCAAATTGGTTAATTGATTATATAATTAGGATCATGAGTAACATATTTGTGAAGTCAATTTCATAAAAAATTTTCTTAATGATGATTAATTTTTCATTTGATTGTTAGAGACCTTTTTGTAAAAGCTTGAAATTTGAAGTTTTTATGCATAAGTATAATTCTATCAAATTGGTTAATTGATTATGTAATTAGAATCATGAATAACATATTTGAGAAGTCAATTTCATGAAATTTTTTCTTGATAATGGTTAATTTCTTATTTGATTGTTAAGGACCTCTTTGTAAAAGTTTGAAATTTGAAATTTTTGTACATAGGTCTAATTCCATCAAATTGGTTGATTGATTATACAATTAGGATCATGAGTAACATATTTGTGAAGTGAATTTTATGAAATTTTTTCTTGATGATGATTAATTTATTATTCCATTGTTAATGACCTCTTTGTAAAAGCTTAAAATTTGGAGGTTTTGTACATAGGTCTAAATTTATCAAATTGATTGATTATGCAATTAGGATTTAGAAGAAGAAAAATTTTTTTGTAATAGAAATATTTTTTAAGAGGAAATTATCATTAGATCTAAAAAAGCGAATGAAAATTTTGTCCCCCATAACCAATGGGTCTTGAATACGCCACTAACTAAAGTAGAGAGTTATTTAAACTAATGTGACACTATATGACCCATAAGAAGAACTCAAGTGAGATTTGTCGCTATAGATACTCTTACTATTAAATTACTTCAAGATATATATGTATAATAATTAAAAAATATTTTATAATTTACATGAGGTGAACCAATATTAAAAATTTTAACTTTTTGAGAGACTGAGCTCCCTTTACTTCTTCTAATATTATAAACATTATTCAGTACTATTTAAACACATATTTCCGTTCAGATAAGGTGCTGTGCTGTTAACCAGTACACTTAAGAATTGGTTAAAAAATAATAAATGTTTTTTTAAATTACTGAATTGAAATTTTATTGTATATAAAGTTAACTTCAATGATAACAAAATAAATATCAAATTTATGAATAATATTTAAAATGAGAGATAATTTAACTAATTTTTAAAAAAATAAATATAATTTACACTTAATATTTTAAAAGTGGTTTAAAAATTATTGTTGCAATGTTATTGTGTAAGAAAAGGTAAGAGTGGAAGTAGGGCTATTAAAATTCTATTAGACTCAACTTCAGCCGAATTGATCCAATATAATTCGACCAAAACTAATTCAAGCCCATCAAGTTATTAGATTTATCAAAGGAAATTTTGAAAAAAATTAATTTAATTGGATTGGTTGTTAGATAGTCATAATAGTCATCCAATCTAAATTGGCTAACCAATTATATAATTTATAAAATATATTATATATTACATAATATATTTTATAGCTAATATATATTTAATATATTGTTTTAATAAAATACTAAAAAGCATAAGAGAATTCTTTTATATTGTTAGGAATGTCTAATTTTATTATTGACATTTGACAAATAAAATATTAATGTTTAATTTTACAATTTTTTGATTGCTTAAAAATAAAAAGCCTGACTATCTATTGGATTTGATTAATTTAAAGTTATATAAAATAGTTAAATTGATTGGATGATTTTTTTCATCCAAGTAAATCAAAGTGATTGGTCAAAGTGACAAAATTCGTCCAATCCAAAAGAAATAAAAATCGAACAACACCGTTAATAAAAGAGAGGCATATTAATTCCATATGAGGATATGAGAAAAGGATGAATATTATTTTATCATTGTAAGGTATAATGGAAGAGCATGCAAAAAATCCATATGGACTAATTTATAGGTGTATTAATATTATAGTTGTATTAATAGTGAAAAAAACTAAGGTAAAAATACTTATATTTATTTTATCGGGTTCTCTAATCAAAATATGAAAGATATATGATTTTCCAATACGTGTATGGTCCTTCAAAAAATAATTATATATTTTTCATAACTCATTATTATATAATTGATCTTTTAAAGAATTTTTTACACTTGTTATATTTTTATTAAAAAACTTAATAACAAAAATTTAAAAGACTTTGTGTGTGTGTGTGTGTATATATATATGTATATAGAAAATATACATTTTTAACGTTTATCTCAAGTTTTAATTTTATCTATAATATTTTTTTGTGTCTTAATTTTGTCTCACATTTGTTTATTTTAATTTTATCTTTAAAGCTAATGTTGTTAATATAATTGATGAAAAATATTAACCTGGACTCTACCATATAGCACGTAATTGTCAATATGTCATACTAATTAATTTTAGTTTTAATATCGTTTGAAATATTTGGCTAAGATATTTTTTCATTTATTTCTGTAAAGAAAAAAGGAGAAAATAGAGAGACCACAATTAGAAGAATAAAAGAAGAAGAGGGGAGAGTGCAAAGAAACCACTTGAAGAAAAAGAAGAACAGGAGGAGGACTCTAATTTTTCTTTCCTCTTTCTTTCTCTTCCTCTTTTTTTTTTTCACTTCTATTATTGCCATATAGAGAGAGAGAGGATAAAAATTATTTGACACGAAATTAAAACTATAAACAATTAGTATGATATGTTAATAATGATATAAAAAAATTTATCTGTCATTTAGATAAGTTCACATAAATAGTTTTCATCAATTATGTTAGTAGCACTAACCTTAGAGGCAGAATAAAAACAGATATAAAAAATGAGACAAAATTAGCATTAAAAAATTAAAAACAAAATTAAAACTCCAAATAAATATTAAAAAAAATTGACATGTTTGTTCGTGTGTATATATATATATATATATATGCGCGCGCATGTAGATTTTGTCCTATTAATAATCTTCTTGCCCATCCCACACTGCTAAGCAAAGTGTATAACTTCGTCACGAGCGATGAACCTTGGATCTATACTTCTGTGTATGTTGTTGTCACGTCCCAAAATCTGAGCACGTGACCGGCACGGAAAGTGAATTTCATTTCACCTCCGTAAGCCTATATTCCTCTTAAGAATCATACCATTCTTTTTCATGCAACCAAACCGAATTCTCTATACACCCTACAGTCATTCACATTACATCACTAAATGAACCTACCCGATTACAGAGATTTCTAGATTTATACAACTTAGAATAAGACTTAATTATTATACCTTTATCCTGAACAAATGAAAAGGTAAGCATGGGCTAAGGATCCATAATTCCTTGTACAGATATTTACCTTCAGTTGTCAACTCTGAAAAAAAATGTTAATAAGAGGGGTATGAGCAAACCACGTGCCCAGTGAGCAGACAACACAACACTATGACAAAAAATATCATGCATCATAATGATAACATGCAGCAATCATACGTAATCGATCATAATATAATTCATAATACTTCACAACAATATCCAAGTAAATCAAATACATTTCAACATAATTCAAATAATTCACAACAGCAAACAGTGAAATCAATTTCACACATTTCCCGTACCAACCGGGTCGTCCAGGATACCTCTGGATCGTTGCCCGCGGCCCCCGCCGCATCCACCCTTTTCGCTCCATGTATATTCTCCACTCTTATAGCTTCACATAGATTTCTCCATGGGGTGCACCACCATACCTTTCCTTTCTAGTCAAACACAATCACAATCACATCTAAGAACATCCTCAATCATAATCTTGAGCCACATACACAACTCAGTCATTTACAATTCAAGTCACAACATAATCAATATGGTTCCAGCAACATAGCATGTATACAACATAACCCATAATATAGAACAATTATTCAACAATAACATACTTCAACTATCCGCATATAAATGAACTCAACAATCAAAGTATGATATATTTCAACTCAGTTCACATGCCATTCACAATCCATCATATAACATCCATTCATGAGAAAATAAGAAAATATAATTATATACATCACCAGGCACGTTCCACAATTGTTTATGCCTCATCGTCCCACATCATCATCTTCAAACTTGGATATACAACATATTTTCACTATGATGCAAAAAGTCAATAACAAAGATATTTAATCATAGCAAGTATTAACCCACTCACCTGGATTTCACGCTCTCGGCACTCCCACCTTGCACCTTGACCATTCCTATTGTAACCAGACAAAAACCATCAGGGTTACGAAATAGAGAAATTTCCTACCATTATTCCCGACCTTCACTTACTTCTCAAATCATAACTCCTAATTGATAATGAATATCTAAATGAAACTTATACCATTGAAAACTAGACTTAAAGAGCTTTCTAACGATATAAAGTTTTCTCAAAACGGAGTTCGGATGAAGAAGTTATGGCCGATTGAAAAATAAACTAAGGTTTCCCGGTACACCTGGCGCCTGGGCACCACCTATGGCGCTTGGGCGCCAACCCATGCCTGGCGCCTGGGCGCCAATCCCTTCTTCTCCCCATCTAACCTTGGCGCCTAGGCGCCACACATGGCGCCTGGGCGCCACGATCGCGACCCCTTCGCGATTTCTCTCGGATTTGACCTAAATCTGACCAAAACTTCACCGTTTTCCATGATTTCTTCCATGGGATCTCACCCTTAATGTCTAAGGAGCATTTAGACACCAAAATCACCAATTTTAATCGAGAAACGAAGCCAGAATCTCGATTTTACCTCAAACACTCTTAAAACTAGAAAATAGGGAAAAACTTAAGAAATAGAAATTTCTACCTCGATTCCTTACTTTCCCTACGTTGCTTGACTCCTAGAGGCTCGCCCCGTAGCCCGAGATCCGCCTTTCAAAGTCCGGTTGTGGAGTTGGAGTGTAGAGAGAGAAAGTAGAGAGAAGAAAGAGAGAAAGAGAGGAGAGAAAGTGAAGAGAGAGAGAGGAAATGAGAAAATGAGGAAAAAGAGGTGAGGCCATCTATATACTCGCCCGGGGTGAAATTATCACTTGCTCTTCAATTGACCCTCAGTCAAGACTAGCAAAAGCAAATTCATAAAATCTCACCTCAGGTGTTTCTAAATCCTAGGTGCCCCACAGATTTCCTTATTTCACTTTAGTGCCTCTCAATGTCTCAAACTCCACTTTAACTTCGAATCCATCATCCTTTCGGTACCGGACTCATAACGCATTCCTATAAGCTCATTCTTCTTCTCGGGTTCCTATTTGGTCATTTCTCAAAAGTCCTCTATACTTTCTTTTCTTTTCACATTAGTCCTTGAGAATTTGTAAAAATTTCCCAAATTAAAATTTTGAAATTTCTATTCCCAAATTTCCTTCACTAATTCAAAAAGAACATTTTTCATGTAATTAAATTTTTCAATAAATTTCAAATATATTTTAAATATTCATATAAATTATGGGGATATTACAGTTGCTCATGTTAGATTTTTTTTCCTTCTTTATTTGGGTGCTAAATTTCACCACAACCTAAGACACTCGTAAATCGTAATGATAAGATGATCAAAAGAAATTTGCGTTATGTAATTTTTAAAACTTAGTTTTAATTCATTATTTGTCTTATTTTAGGATAAAAATTACCGAAAATGCACTAAAAAAACAAAGATGAAGTTTTGGACTAGTTTAAAAATTAAAACCAAGAGATGGACGTGATGCATGTATGACAGACTAACATAAATAAATTTAAAAGTTTACATGAGTTAATATAATTATATAACAAAATATATTCATAATCTATGGATATAAATGAAACTAAATATGATCTTAAATTATGTAAAAGACAAAAGGAAACATCTTAGCTAGGGACTTAGGTGAATAAACATAAAAATTTTAGTGAGAAGAGAGATGACAGAGAGAAGATGGAGGATGAAGGGTATTTTCGTCATTTTGAGCATATATGATAAAAAATAAAACAAAAGAGATATATTCGAGCAAAAAAAATTTTAAAGGCATAAATAAAAATTGAGGTAAATGTTAGGGACATAAAGTATCATTTTATCTTCTTTATATGATTAAAATAAGGGTATGAATATTAGAGTGCTTGCTAAACTATTTAATTTCTTTTATTATGAGATTGTAGCTGAGACGCTAGAGCACTAGCTTAACATGCTAGAGGTACGAGGGTCGATGCCTCGCATCTCCATTTGTGGTTCTCTTTCAAGGAGTTACTAATATTTTTAATCTTAATATAACAATAGCAATTAAATTATGACTAAACTTACATATATATATATATATATATATATGCAATTTCTTGAATTTTCCTATTAAGTTTTCTATAAAAATAAAGCACATGTAAAAAAATTTCTTAAAAAAATCAATCAATCATGTAAAGTTGGGCTGTAAATTTTTTTTTAAATTATACACATTTTATATTGTGATTAGAGAATCTAATAATAAAGATATAAAAACTACACATAAGTTTTTTTTAATCAAATCAATATTAAATTCTAATATAAAATAGTATATTTAATTTAAATATAATGATAAAAATTATTAAGTAATTTTATTTTTAAAAAATACATAATTTTGTAAAGAAACTAATTTTAACCATAAAAATAAAATCAAGTATGATTTGATAACAAAAAAAAAATACATATAATTTAATCAAACTTTAAGTCCCACCAATATAGGGAGGCAAAAAAACAAAGAAAGGGTTACTTTGATATAAAGCG
>CM073498.1:20495000-20667500 GCA_037074585.1 Biancaea sappan
TATTCCTAACTTTTATAGACATTTTGTTACATTCCACAAGATTTCAAAATCTTTCATTTTAGTCCCTAAATTTTTCACTCTAGTCCCTGTACGGCCTAACATCACACATTGCTAGCCTACAGCCTGAAACCACATATCTAAGCATCATCACATCATATTGTGATATCACACACACATTTTACACAATATCTTCAAATCAACAATTGTGAAATAAAATTCATCAAATTAAATGAAAAATAAAAATGATGGGTATTATATAGGTCATACAGTACCACATCAGTTTAAACAATTTATCACCACTTTAAGCAACTCTCCACTCTAGTAGTAAACCTCTTAAAAACTCACAAATGGGTCTTATAATCAACTTTCTATTACTTTAGCATTTATTACTCTCCACTAATATTTATTTTGAGTTAATTGTTTTATTATTACTTTTTGTATAACAACCGTTCTTATGCGCGATGAACTATAGTAATAAATTGAAATAAAAATCGGTTCTTAAATTTAAGAACTACCACTATAAATGCTCTTACTAAACTATTTTAATTCCTTTTATTGTGGGAATGTAGCTCATATGGTAGAGCGCTTGCTTAACATGCGAGAGGTATGGACATTGATACCTCGCATCTCCATATGTCTTTCAAGGTTACTATGATTTTTAATCTTAATATAACAATAGCAATTAAATTATGACTAAACTAATATATATGCAATTTCTTGTATTTTTATCATTAAGTTTTCTATTAAAAATAAAGCACATGTAAAAAAATTTCTTCAAAAAATTAATCATGTAATGTTGAGTTGTAAAAAAAAAGTTTTTTTTAATTATATATACATTTCATGTTGTGATTAGAGAATCCAATAACAAAGGTATAAAAATTACATAAAAGTTTTTCAATTAAATCAATATTAAATTCTAATATAAAATAGTATATTTAATTTGAATATAAGGATAAAAATTATTAAGTAATTTTATTTTAAAAAATACATAGCTTTTTAAAAGAAATTAATTTTAATCATAAAAATCAAATCAAGTATAATTTGTTAAAATAAATTACATATAATTTAATTAAGCATTAAGTCCTATCAATATGGAATGCAAGAAAACAAAAGGATGAAATAACACCAACAGAGTGTAGGCTGCAAAGTTTGACAAATAACATATGCCCAGTTGGCATAAACAATTAAGGTTAAAATATACTTAAGTTCCCTATAATTTTACTCAAAAATAATTTTGGTTCGTGTACTTTAAAAATAATAAATTTAGTCTTTGTAGTTTCAAAAATTATGAAATTAGTCCTTAGGGTTAGTCTTAGATTAGTCAACATTTAACCAATACACATGGCACTGACTGAGCTGCCACATGATAAAAAGTATTCTGCCACGTGGATTTCTTAAAAAAAAAGAAAAGTTTTAGTTTATTCACTTAGGTCCTTGGTCAAAATTTTTCTTTTGTCCAATTTTTTATATAAACTTGTTTTCTACTTTGTCTAGGTTCCTAATTTAAGAATATATTTTATATTTGTCAAAATCATTCCTATAAACTTTTTAATTTATTCACTTTAGTCCTTGTTATTAACTTTCATATTTTTTCTCATGGTTTGGTCCTTCAAATTTGTCTATAATTTCATTTTTAGCCATGATATGATTTAATCTATCATTTTCACCCCAAAACAATACAAGAAATTAATTTTAAGGCTTACCTTTTATTCACTTAGGTCCTTGGTCAAAATTTTTCTTTTGTCTAATTTTTTATATAAATTCATCTTCTACTTTGTCTAAGTCCCTAGCTTAAAAATATATTTTTTTGGTCAAAATATCCCCTATAAACTTTTCAGTTTGTTCACTTTAGTTTCTATTCTTCACTTTCATGCTTTTTTCTCATTTCATTTTTAGTCATGATATGATTCAATCTATCATTTATACCAAGAACAATACAATAAATGAATTAAAATTCAAGTTTCAAAGTTTACTTTTTATTCACTTAGGTAATCAAAACTTTACAAAATATAATTATGGCCCATATATAATAAAATATGCAAGTTTGTTGTACCTGATTGTTGGATTGTATTTGAGTTTTAATGGTTAGATCATCATGTATTTTTTTTAAGTCATATCTATTGATATATGAATATGCATTTGGGAGTTTTGGTTTCACTTAGATAAGCTTTGAAACTTGAATTTTAATTTATTTCTTATATTGTTATTGGGTATAAATGATAAATTGAATCATATCATGACTAAAAATAAAATTATAGACTGATTTGGAGGATCAAACCATGAGGAAAAAAAGTTTGAAAGTGAAGAATAGGGACTAAAGTGAATAAACATAAAAGTTTATAGGGGATATTTTGACAAAAAAATATATTCTTAAACTAGGAACCTAGACAAAGTAAAAATCAAGTTTATGTCAAAAATTGGACAAAAGAAAAATTTTGACCAAAGACCTAAGTGAATAAAAGAGAAGTCTTGCAACTCGAAGTGTAATTCATTTCTTGTATTGTTTTTAGGTAGAAATGATAGATTAAATAGTATCATAACTAAAAATTAAATCATGGAATGATTTGGAGAACCAAACAGTGAGAAAAAAACATGAAAGTGAAAAATAAAGACTGAAGTGAATAAATTGAAAAGTTTGTAGGAGATGATTTTGACAAAGAAAAATATATATTTTTAAACTAGGATCTAGACGAAGTAGAAAACGAATTTATTTAAAAAAAAATTGGACAAAAGGAAAATTTTGACCAAAGACCTAATTGAATAAATTGAAACATTTTTTTTAGGGAGTCCACATGACAGATGTTTTTTACCACGTGTACTGATTAAATGTCGATTAATAGTTGACTAACCTAAGACTAACCCGAGGGACTAATTTTATGATTTTTGAAACTATAGAGACTAAATTAATTACTTTTAAAGTATATAAATCAAAATTATTTTTGAATGAAACTATAGGGGTTTCAAGTATATTTTAACCAACAATTAATGACAATAACAATTATTGGCACAAGATTCAGTCATCGGACTTCTTAAACATTTTCAATCATATTCCTCTTTCACGTGGCTTTTTCGTTTGGCTAATTCTTTATTTAGTCAAATAATATTATTCGATTAAGATTGTCAAGTGGAGTTTTTCTTCTCAAGTCCAATCTCTTTTGTTTTGTTTTTCTTAAATCATATTTTAAAAAAATGCAATTTATTAATTTAACTTTACTCTTCTTTTAACTTGGTCTTTTAATTATATCATTTTTTATTTTAATCGTAAAACATTTTTTAATGGCTAAAGCACCATTTTTGTCCCTCACAAATGCATCTTTTTTTCATTTTCATCATTTGTAGATTTTTATTCTTAATATGGTTCCTCACAAATTAATATTTTATCAATTTAGTCTCTCACAAGTTTTTATTTTCAATTTGGTCACTCAATTTGGTTATTCTCGATGGGTTGAAATATAGCCAATAACATTTTTATTAAATTATTTAACAGTAGCCATGTAAGGACTAAATTGGTAATATATCAATTTGTAAGAAACCAAATTGAGAATAAAGATATGTGAGGGACCAAATTGAGAATAAAAATTTGTGAGAGATTAAACTGATAACATATTAATTTTTAAGAGATTAAATTAAGAATAAATTTTTGTGAGGAAAAAAATTGAGGATAAAAATGTGAGGGATTAAATTGATAATATATCAATTTATAAGAGACCAAATTAAAAATTAAAATTTATAAGCAACCAAATTGAAAAAAAAAGCATATGAGAGAGATTAAAATAGAACTTTAGTCCTTTTTTTTTATTTCATTTCAATTATAATAATATATTGAGTAGGTAAAGTTTGGGTCTTGGATGTTGATTGTCCGTGTTAATTAAAGTAAATTTTTAAGGATTAAATTAAAATATTTTAATTTTGCATAATCAAACTGAGAGGAGAGTCTTTTTACGAACCAAATTGAAAAGTATAATTTTTAGATGACCAAATAATGACGATAGTGATCTATTATAGACTCAGTCACTAATTACTCAATTTTTTATGTCAATCAACACAATTATCTCTTTTGTCTTGGAAAAAAAAAAACTTTTCACTGTCCTGCAAAGGCTAATGTTAAAGGGTAAAATTACAATAATCTCTCTTGAGATTTAATTAAATTACACTTAACATGTATTCTTCACAGTTTACATTCTATTTCAGTAATCAGAGAATCAAAATAACATATAAATAGCTAAGGACAGTTTTTCTGATGTGGAAGATCAGCCAAAGCCGCAACCACAGAGCATACTTAAGAAAATAACTTCTAAATTTGAAAGACATAGAAAGGGCATAGTATCCTTACCTAAACTGAAAAGGAAAGGCCCAAAATCTTAGAGGCCTAGCATTTGAGTAAGAGAAACTTAAGGAGAGAAGAAGAGAAGTTGAAGGTGTGAGTTTAGAAGTGAAATGGAAGAGCATATTTATAAGAAAAGTCAACGGTACTATTTATCACTATGCACTAATAAAATATTCAATTTACTATTTATGAAAATGACATTTCTAATAAAATAATCCACGTTAATCATTTACGGTTACTGTACAAATTTCGGAAAAGTCGCATAAAAAAAAGAGAAAATTAGCATCTTGATTTTATAAATAGAAAAAATTAGCATCTATTCAACTCAACTAACATAAAATTAATCAAATTTCAATAAATTTTTGGATATTAGTAATTTTCATTAAAACAATCCAATATAAGGTGCAAAGAATGGAAAAGACTAACGTCTACAATGCAAACGAGATGCATATTTACTATTTATAGAATTTACATAAATTAGCACTGAATTCTTTCTCATCTTAAGTCTTGTGACCGATGAACTTTGAAAATCTTTGACAATCTTATCTGCAGCGTATTATTCATCTATATTCGTAGGAGGCTTTGAAAATTAACGCCGTTGCAAGTCAAATAAACCTGAAGTAATCTTGGGCCACAGACCCAGGCCCATGATCCAAGTTGGTATACAGTACTAAAGCCCAATTTCCTAATAGGTCCGTCTGCTCAATTCATTGGGGAAAAAATAAAAGTGACACGGAGGAATGATAAATATTTGAAAAATAAACAGGTAAGTCGGTAAAAGGCCAAAAAGAATTTAAAAAAGGAAAAAGCGGCAAGTGTCTGCATATTTTGTCCCCATCTTCTCCGTTCATCTTCAGTCGCCCCACACTGTACCTCCCACCGCCATGACATCAACGCACAGCTTCCTTCCTCCTTCCATCTACCTGTTTCAAATTTAATTCAAAACACCAAAAAGAAAAAGAAAAAAATAACTAAAAACCAACTCAATCAAATCCTTATAGGCGAAGAAAAATTTCCTTCCAATTTTATATACCTCGGTATAGAAGGCTTCAATGACGGCCATAACCATAAATCCACGAAATCACCCTCTCTTTCCCCGCTCAGTGAAGCCACTGGGCCACAGCGTTTTCACCCAAATCAATGGCAGAAAATGTGCAGCAATCGTTTCAGATCTTCTTCGAGGGATGGATTTCGCGCCAACAGAGCTTCCTAGAGCAGCTTCTCAGTCTCGCTCTCACTCCCGACTCTCCGATCAAAATCGAGCAGCAGAATGCCCTAATTGAGCAGGTCCTCTCTCATTACGAGCAATACTTTCGGGAGAAATCCAGACTCGCCGAGGCCGACGTGTTCCTCGTCTTTTCCCCAATTTGGTTGTCTTCCTACGAGCGAGCTCTGCTCTGGATCGGCGACCATAAGCCTTCCGTGGTGCTTGGTCTGGTGGAGGGCGCCGTGGAGGATTTGACGGCGGAACAGAGGGAGAGGATCGAGCAAGTGAAGGACGAGACCAAGAGGGAAGAGAGGATCGTGACGGGGATAATGGCGAGCGTTCAAGAGAGCGTGGCGGGTCCGTCGATGCTTCGAGCAGCGAGGCAGGTGGGGAGGCTGTCGGACGTGTTGGACGGGGACATAGGGGAGCTGGATTCGGCAATGGAGGTGCTGAAGAGGGCAATGATGGGGGTGCTGAAGAAAGCCGACGAGCTGCGAGTGGTGACGGTGAGGAAGGTGGTGGAAATCCTGAGTCCGTCGCAGACGGTGAGGTTTCTGGCGGCGGCGGCGGACTTTCAGCTTCGGGTGAGAAGGTGAGTTATCCTCCGGGACTCCCAGTCTCAGCAAGGAGGTTTCGGGTTAGGGCCTAACGATTAGGCAACGGATTCTCTAAACGGATCAGATTTAATGATTATTTTTTTTAAAAAAATTTTAAAAAATAACATCTTAAAATTTAAATCAATAACTACAAAAATTAACGACCTAGATAAAATGAATCCGTTTCCTAACGATTAACCCCCTTGTGGACATTGGACATCACAAGAGGCGTCTTATAAGTTATAAATCTCTTATGGACCAAAAAAAGAGAAGAAAAAAAAAAAAAGGCTGTGACGCTCTTGTACAATTCAAATATGAGGGTGAAAAACTGAAAATGACAAAAAATTAAAATAAAAAAAAAAGAGAAAAGGGAGTTGTATAATTTATTTTTTAACTTAAAAATTTGAGAAGAGGCTATTTTAAAATTTTAATTTTATGGAGTATAACTCATTTATTCATTTTCAAAAAATATCTTTTTACACTTTTTATTTATATAGGTTAAAAGAAGACAAATTAATAAGGAATATATTTAATCTATGATTTAAAGTGACTTTTTGTTGTGTTGCTTGAGATGATAGATTAGATAATATCTCTTTTAATTTATAATTACATAGATAAGTGATGTTATAATTTTCAGGGTTTAGGGTTTTAAAAAAAATATTATAAATTTTTAATGTTAGGAAATAAATCATACATTCTCTTAATAAAAAGTTGTAGGGACATTTTGACAAATAAACAAAAATACAATCCAAATGCGATTGACTAGACTTGAAGATTGAATCAGAAACCACAGAGTTTTGTTTTATTTTTATTTTTTTTTTCTGATTGCCCAACCAGTCTATGTTTTGGTCAATGGTCATTCGTTTCGTTGTGTTTTTTGTTAGGAGGCTATGTAAGTTCTTTTTTTTTTTTTTTTTGGTCTAAGTCAATCGAATAAAATTAACAATTTTGGTATGTTGAGTTTTGCTTGTAGCTGCTACTTAAAGATGTAAACGAAGAATAAAATTCAAATAATTCAATTGATGATGTGAGTTGGTGTCGTGAGACACACAGGTCTCCCTAGGTTATCTCTGTGGGAAGCAAGCAATCAATCACAAAATTGTTCATCAAAGCTGAAACATATTCATACAAAAAACAATAATAATTTATGATAATGAGCGCTGAAATTTGAGGCGTTGTGGGCGCGAGGCACACAGCTCAACCGCTATTCCCTTTCTTTGCTTTTTGGAGAAAAAGCTACAGCGTAGCAGAGACCAGAGAGCGACGTCGTTATAGCCCAATCAGTGAAGCCGTTTCTACTCTTTCGAATATGGAATTCTTTGCTGATAAGAATTGGCAAATTCTGTTGTGCCCACACACTTTTGCTTTTATTTTTGTCGTGTCATGGCCACACTAATCCCAAAAATACAAAAAGGGGTTCATTAATTCTATGTGAAGTACTGGTGCAGAGAAGGCCCAGAACGAAGCCTCTAGAGCCCAATAACACAGCTGAGCCCAGCTATTGGGCTAAGCTCACTGTTCCTAAAAAACAGAAAAAGGCTTAGTCCATTGCTCCATTATGGCATCTGAATGCGTAATCTCTTCTCTTCACTTCTCCTTCTCATCCCTGTCTCTTGTGATCTGAGGAGAGCGAGAGCGAGTCAGAGAGACTTGGTTTTTGAAGATCCTGATGGTTTTTGAAGATCCTGACATAGGTAAATTCCCTTAAAATTTTGAACTATATGTTCTAATTATAAATCTGAGTAGGTGACTTAAAACATAACAGAATGATCCTTCCTTACTAAAGATTTGTGCTCCTTCAAATTAAAAGCTACCTATACGCTCCAAGCTTGCGATTGGGAAACTCGAAACAAAACTCTGGTCAAATTTTACATTGGAAATTTGAATGCTTAATTATGATTAAAATATATAAAAGATATTTTTGAAGTATATCTGTTATCAAGTGCCAAATTTGGCTACTATTATGGGTTGCTTATCCGACCAACTCATTATAATTTAAGTCATATATGATTAATGATAAATATTGGTTAGATTAGATTAGTACTTATATAATTTATGATTAAAAAATTCTAATTTTTTCAACTTGGGTCATCGGCTGGTTTCATGAACCTATTTATCTTATATAAAAAATATGTTTTAGTTATAATTATATAAATTAGTTATTGCAACAATCAAATTTCAAAAAATTAAATTAAACTATTAAAAAATATTATCTTAAAATAGGTTTTTAAAAAAAAATGTAATTGTAATTAGTTTCCTAGACATGTATTCTTCACAGTTTACATTCTATTTCAGTAATCAGAGAATCAAAATAACATATAAACAGCTAAGGCACTAAAAATAGATAAATAATCACTAAAAATAAGTAGTATATTCAATATTTTTTAACTTATCCCATTAAAAAGATCAATAATATTTGATTTCAATGAACATGTTTATTAAATATATATCTAAGGCACTATTATAATAAAAAAAATTAGAATAAATTTAGTTTATGTTTAACAACACTAAAAAAATTATAAAAAGTTCTAAGAAATACATATATATTTTTTAAAAAATTAGGTCTATTGTTGAAGGTATTTTGAATAAAAAATAGTTAAAAAATTAAGTCGGCGACTGAAACACGTCGTCTTTGTCTTGCTACAAAATGGAATTTATTTTATTTCATCATCTTGTTTGTTGTGCACATAATTTCCTCCAGTCCTTCGATTTCTTTTTCATTTTTTTTTTATTTTTTTGGGATAAAACAAAAGAGGAACTTAGATTAAAATAAGTAGTTCATACAAGAAAGCAGGGAAAGAAGAACTAAAGGGTACAAGACCCTAAGATAACTAAGAACAGAAGTGGCAAAATGAAAGGAAGGCAAAAAGCTCCTAATTAGATCCAAAAGAGAGACTAAGGTCTCGCATATAGTGTTGTTGCACAAAATGATGGCAGTCCCTGAGGATGTGGATGTGGGATTCTGAGACAGTAGAATCTGAAAATTGATTCATCTTTTTATTAAGAGTTTTGTTTGTGGGAAGGCTTTTTAGAGAGGCTTGCCAAAGAAAAAGGTTTTCTCTGGGGTAGGCCTTATTTTTCCAGATCCAAGAATAGGAAGTTGAATGACATGATATGTTGTGAGAGGGGTGGTGTTAAGGGAGAGATTATTTGTGAAGAAGCTATTAATTATAAGCAGATTTGGATAAGAAGACGCCATTATGGTATCATTTGGGGGAAGGGGCTGCTGAGAAAGAGGGGTGGAGAGAATTTGAAGGATATTATCATGTTGAAGTTCTACAAGGATAGCTTCAAGGGACCAAATTCTACTATTATGATTAGTCTTGATATAATAGTTTCAACTTTCTTGTTTTCTTCATCTTTTTGGAGAGGACCAATGAAATTTGTTCTAATTGGCTCCTTTAGCCAAGAATCTTCCACAAGTAATTAGTGCTGTTCCCTCTACCAATAATAATTGTAGAGAAGTTGTTGTCTGTTTCTATAAGTATATGACTTATTTGTTTTTCTTGTATTTAAGATAGAATCATATTTATTAGTAAGGAGTAGTCCTTCGTTTTCACTCTTCATAGGTCGTTGGTGGGGTCAAAACACTTCAAAAAAAAAAACAAAAAATCAATTCAATGGATATACAAACGATCAATATCAAGTTAAAGTCATTCAAACAAAGATGATTGCAGGATAGTCAACTAGTTGTAACAGTTTTATAATAAGATATTATCTTTTAAAAATTATTTTGCTGCAGTAAAATTTTTTTTTTGAATTAAACATATCTTTATGATGTAATTCACGAACCAGAACAATAGAGAGAGAAAAAAAAAATAAAGTCTAACTCAAAGTCTTTTTTGAACATTAGAGAGACTAAGAAGAAGAACGTGAGGATGAAAATAAAATTTGAAATTTATAAAACTAATATAATGATATCATGAATAATGGTCAGATAAGATTAAATTAATTTAAACATATTTGAAATAGTCAAAAGATTTCAAAAACATAACAAGTCAAATTATAACTAACATAATTTTACTATGTTCAAATAATAACAAGAAAATAATTAAATTATTTTTTTTCTTTCAGACAAAATAGTGTGAGCATACAAAGCTCACATATTTCTTAAACACTTTATAAGCCTATAATAACATGTACATATATGATGTGTCACTCTTATCTTATACTAATTGATGTAAGACTTCAAGTTTTACTCTTTTTAAAATACATTAATTTTATAATAAAATTAAGGTTTAAATTTTCACTAAACAAATTCATATTTAATGTTTGATAATATTTTAAATAAGGTTGTTTTTAGTAAAAAATACTTGTTAAAAAAATTTAAAACCATTATCGTATGTAACGATCCAAAAACAAATGCTATACGTAATATATGGATCGATTCAGTTCAAGTGCCAAACGGCAACAAAAGACGTAGTTGAAATTGTATGAATGGAATCGGATTCTACAGTAGTAATGGAAGTGAAGCAAAAGCCTTTTATTAACCAACAAAAGTGTGGTTTTCTTTGAGATTTTATTGGCCTCTCACTTAATCTTGTGATTTTCAGAGGACCACGTTTAAGATGAGTAATTGAGTGTCCATCTATCTCTTCACCACGAAAAATCTAAAGACAAAATGGGCAACATATTAACAATCTTATGCATGCTTTTATATATTATTTTATATGGTGAAATTGAATAATTGAGCATGATACTATTGTCGTTCATTAAAAGAGAAAAAGAAAGAAGGAAATAGGTGTTGCAGAAGATCGTCCGTTAGTTTCAATATTAACATTTTCAATGTCACATGTCAATCATTTAATTATGATTAGATGATTGATAATTTTTTTTAATAAATAATTTAAGTTTGATTGATAATCAGATAATTAGTATAGAATACCAATGATTTTAATATCATACAAGCAATAATTAAGCATTATATTGGACATTGATATAGAGAAATCTAGCCGTTTAGGCTTGATCTCTCATTAATTAGGATTATTAAAAAAATAATATTTAATATTAAAATAAATAAAAAACAACCCATGAATAGAGGTGGACCTTCTCTCTCAATCTCAACCCATATTTACAAGCAAAAAAGCAATGTGAATGGGATCTACTGGATTAAGATTCATCCCATTTCTTCTTCTCCCTTTAATTGTTTTTTCCTTGCTTTTCTTCAACATTGACAATGACTAATTTGCCTTTTAGTCTACGTCAGCACGATAAGTGTAATTATTTTAAAAAAACTATTTAATAATATTTTCATCATGTTAACAATAAATATAATTTTATATTGCACAAAAAAATAATCTTTTTGTTAGATATCTATATATATATATATATATATATATATATAATTAAGAAAGTCAAATATAGCTTTAAAATAAAAAAAATAAAGTGTAATTTAGTCTGGCTTAAAAAATAATATAATTTAATGTTAATATCATTTATAAAATATAATTTAACGATACAGAAGGAAAAGAGAACCAGTGAAAATAAATCATTAAAGAACAATTATTTTTCTTGCACTTTAAACTAATTTCTTATATTACACATTAAAATTTGAAAAAAAGCAGCAAAAATTAGGTTGCTGAGGGTATCGACTAAGTAAGAAAAACTGAGAACGGATATTTTATATTTGTTGACAATAAATGAAAAATAAAGTTGAAATATTAATAATCTAATCATTAAATGAACAATTAATATTGAATGGATATTTTTTAAAAAAAAATTATCTTCAATTTCATTCATTCAATTTTAACTATTTATTTAATGATTATACGACTAAAATTTTAATTTTAATCTACATTTCCTACTATAAAATATAAATAAGTCATTCTTAAGAAAACTATACACACATAAAAACTTTAATGAAAGTTTAGGAGTCATTTTCTTGTTCAATTATTATATGAATGTTTGGCATAATTTTCAAGATGTTCTAGATGGTCGTCTAATGGAGTCAAAGATTCCACCGCTCTTGACAAATATTATTTGGAGTTTAGGACAAATAATTAATAATGAGCTAAAACATCTCCATCAGAAGGATGGGGTTAATATATGAAACATTTTATAATCTATAAATGCTGTAACTTTTTTATCCAATTGGAGAATTATAAGAAAGAGCTATTAATTAATTATATATATTAGATTAAGAAAAGGGAGAACACACCACATTTAATATTTCATTTTACCCTATCTATCTAATCTTTTGAAGGGTGTCCTTCGAAATTAAGACAAACATTGGTCAATAACTGCTTCTCTTTCTAAAATGCAAATGAAGCAATTAAACCTTGTCTTGATATTTAGGTTTAGAACCCCACTTGTTAATTAATTAATTAAAGCCACTTTGTGTATTTCTGTATATTTCACTGCTCAACAAAGAAAAGGTTCTCTATTCAAAAGAGTGTGAGTGAATGTTGCGTCAGAAATCATCGCAAAAGGCATTATCTTTTGAAGTGCCTTTCAGATCTCCCACTGACTTCCCCACTTCATCACTCATTCAACCACTTTTCAATGCAAATTGATCTATTAAGCATTTCTATCGTTTCACGTTTTCACTTCTTAAAGCCTATTTTAAATTTAAAAATGTAGTTTTTGCTACAAAAATAATTGTTTAGTTTGATATTTCACGACTGACATTTATCTCAAATCATATTTCTCTTTTAAATTTTGATAAAAAATATATTTTTAATCTATAATTTTTACCTCAAATTTTAATTTTGTCCATAATATTTTTTTTATACTAATTTTGTCACGACCCGTTTTCTGGGCACATGACCGGCACAATGATGAATCTCTCATCACTGTAAGCCTTCCGATAAATATATCAAATTTTCTTATCTGAAAATCATAGAGATGATTTACATGTAATAATATATTATCAATTTAAAATACATTATTATACTGACATACAAGCCAAATGTCGAACCCCTGACCTAGATGTACTAAACGATTACAGAGCAACATAATCTATAACAAAAGAGGGGTCTACCCGACAACAGGAAGGTCCAAAGTGATCTACTCCTCTAGCAGATATTCTTCGCTGGCAACCTGATCTGAACAAAAAGGTTGTACAAACAGTGTGAGCTTTTAAACTCAATGAGCGAATCGGCCTCGCGTTAATAAAATTCAAATACATTACCAGTCATGCAAGCATATCCAAAGGCTCATACTCAACCAATAGACAGAAGATAAAAATTCATCCAATTCAACAAACGTTACTAGTACTCGTCAATGGCAATATATCCCAGAGAGCGCACACATGCCGGCTCACCAATTATGTATATTTCCGCCATGACGCACAACATCATCCTCTTACATACAAGAAGATAAAAATTCATCCAATTCAACAAACGTTACTAGTACTCGTCAATGGCAATATATCCCGGAGAGCGCACACAGGCCGGCTCACCAATTATGTATATTTCCGCCATGACGCACAACCTCATCCTCTTAACTAGGGCGCCTCACGGATTTATCACCAATCCGGGCTATATCCCTACTAAGGGAATCGTTGTCTCCACACTCATTGGTCAAGACACCCTGTCAACCGGGTTTTCCGCCTTGCCGTGAGAGGGGGTACTGTCCCGCTCAATCACAATCAATAGCATTTCATATCATAATCAGAAGCTCAATATAATATTCATCCATATAACAGGTATAGTATATAACTATATTATAGCTTTATAAACCACAATTCAAGAGATTCAATCTTCACATCATCATGAGATACTTGCTTTTTCTTATCCATACTTCTGGATTAATTATCTCATTATATTCGCCATTCTGAATCCAATTTCCCCCTATGAATCTTGGGAGTGTCCTACGACATACTTTTTATCACCAGTAATGTTAAAACTCTATTAAAACGGGGTCGTTTCACTCACCTGGATTCCGTACGAGTATCACTTCTTTAAGTCGTTACGGACAAGAGTACACAGGTGAATTTCAGTGTTCTGCTACGGAGATTTTCATGAAAGATTAGAGAAAATACGTTAGGATTGTTTTCGTATATATACTGTTCATACGTACGGTCACTGTTCATATATACGGTTACTATTCATACGTACGGTTACTATTCATACCAGAAATAGAGAATACAATATGTAAAAGAGTACACCAGGTAAGTTCCCAGGAAAGAGTGGAGGGTCACACTGGACACACTTAAAAACCAGGTCTTTCCTTAGCCAGAACTTTCCTAAACATGTATTATTCACAGTTTACATTCTATTTCGGTAATCAGAGAATCAAAATAACATATAAACAGCTAATGACAGTTTTTCTGATGTGGAAGATCCGCCAAGGCCGCAACCACAGAGCATACTTAAGAAAATAACTTCTAAAATTTGAAAGACATAGAAAGGGCATAGTATCCTTACATAAGCTAAAAAGGAAAGGCCCAAAATCTCAGAGGCCTAGCTTTGGAGTAAGAGAAACTTAAGGAGAGAAGAAGAGAAGTTGAAGGTGTGAGTTTAGAAGTGAAATGGAATGGCCTATTTATAGCAAAAGTCAAGGGTACTATTTGACACTATGCGCTAATAAAATATTCAATTTACTATTCATGAAAATGACATTTCTAATAATGCAGTTACTGTACACCTCACATTCAAAATTTTTCTGTTATTACTATTAGAAACTTAAAAGGAAAACTATCCTTTCATCTTAAACCTTTAAGTTTCTTTTCAATTCAGTCCTTTCACTTTAGTCCCTGAGGGTATTTTTATACATAAAACGTCATTTTCTCCCACGAACTTTTTTCTAGTTTTCTCTTATGACCAAACCACATCTAGTACTTGATATTTCGATTGTATAAATGAACAGTATCGTATACGTAAATAGTATTATATGGGTAAATAGTACCGTATACTGAAATAGTAACAGTAGTTTGTAAACAAATATTTATATTTTATTTTTCATGGGTATTACATTATCACCCCCTTAAGAGAATTCGGTCCCCCGAATTCAAAACTCATTTCAAGACTGAAATAAGTGTGATTACTTCGTCTATATCTCATTCTTTGTATCTCTTTCTTTCCAAACCTCTTCACATCCCTGGTAAGATTTACAAGAACACTATAGCATCAACTGTGAACTCTAGACTGCATTATCAATAATTTTCATAGGACTTTTGCCTTTTCTAAATAGCAAACAATCTCTTCCTCATCAGTTTGATCTTATCCACAACCTTTTGTACCATAAAGTGTCTCATCCTCATAACCTTTACCAAACTTAAACCATCTGATCAGAGACGAACTCTGTCTCTATGTAAAACCTCAAATAGGTGTCTTCTCAAAAGTGACACGTGGTCTTTCCAGTTTATACTGAATATCAAGACACAAGTTATCATACACATAACTTATAACTTTTACGAATACAAGTATCCTACCCGAAGGCATCATTTTGGCCATAAGCAATATTCTTGCCCGAAGGCGATCATTCTACCTTAAGGCGATACTCTCAGCTGAAGGTGTCATATAAAATGAAATCATTACATAAATCTCTAAGAAGAACAATTTTAGAAAATGTGTTAAGTAAATAACATACTCCTCATGCATAATTATATATATGGAAATTCCTCTCACCTCAATGACTCATATAGAGTAGTATCCCTTCAATGATTAGGGCAAACCTATAGTTCTCTATGTATAGGTTCATAAAATACTTATTTAGCACTCCTCCATAGCTCAGAAATGCAATAAAATATCATTTTAGTAACTCTTCTCAGTCAAAAGGATATTACCATACTCTGCTTTAGAATTTCCATAATCAAGTACGAAATATAAGTCCAACATCTTCTCATTCCTCAAGTTCTTTAAGAAATCACTTCAACAAATAAGATCTAGATACTAACTTAAATTTTATTTCTAGTACATAGATAATTTTAATACATGAAGCTTAGACCAAATATAGCTTTAGATACAAACAAAAGAAAGAATAAATTAAGGACGAGGAGGCTTTTGAAATGTAAAAGGTGCTCCAGGTCTAGAAGAGGAAGGTGCTTCAGACCTTAAGGAGGAAGCTAATCGTTGCTGTAATACCCAAGAAAAATAAAATATAAATATTTGTTTACAAACTACTGTTACTATTTCAGTATATGGTACTATTCACCTGTATAATACTATTTACGTATATGATACTGTTCATTTATACAATCGAAATGTCAAGTACTAGATGTTGTTTGGTCATAAGAGAAAACTAGAAAGAAGTTCGTAGGAGAAACTGACGTTTTATGTGTGAAAATACCCTTAGGGACTAAAGTGAAAGGACTGAATTGAAAAGAAACTTAAAGGTTTAAGGTGAAAGGATATTTTTCCCTTTTAAGTTTTCAATAGTAATTTCGTGAGGTGCACAGTAACTGCATTATTAGAAATGTCATTTTCATGAATAGTAAATTGAATATTTTATTAGCGCATAGTATCAAATAGTACCCTTGACTTTTGCTATAAATAGGCCCTTCCATTTCACTTCTAAACTCACACCTTCAACTTCTCTTCTTCTCTCCTTAAGTTTCTCTTACTCCAAAGCTAGGCCTCTGAGATTTTGGGCCTTTCCTTTTCAGCTTAGGTAAGGATACTATGCCCTTTCTATGTCTTTCAAATTTTAGAAGTTAATTTCTTAAGTATGCTCTGTGGTTGCGGCCTTGGCTGATCTTCCACATCAAAAAAAACTGTCCTTAGCTGTTTATATGTTATTTTGATTCTCTGATTACCGAAATAGAATGTAAACTGTGAAGAATACATGTCTAGGAAAGTTCTGGCTAAGGAAAGACCTGATTTTTAAGTGTGTCCAGTGTGACTCTCCACTCTTTCCTGGGAACTTACCTGGTGTACTCTTTTACAGATTGTATTCTCTATTTCTGGTATGAATAGTGACCGTACGTATGAATAGTGACCGTATGAATAGTAACCGTACATATGAACAGTAACCATACATATGAACAGTATCTGTACGAAAACAATCCTGACGTATTTTCTCTAATCTTTCATGAAAATCTCCGTAGCAGAACACCGAAATTCACCTGAGAACTCTTGTCTGTAATGACTTAGAGAAGCGATGTTCGTACGGAATCCAGGTGAGTGAAACGACCCCGTTTTAATAGAGTTTTAGCATTACTGGTGATAAAAAGTATGTCGTAGGACACTCCCAAGATTCATAGGGGGAAATTGGATTCAGAATGACGAATCTAAATGAGATAATTAATCCATAAGTATGGATAAAATGAAATAAGTATCTTATGATGATGTGAAGTTTGAATGTTTTCAAAAATGGATTAATTGTTATCTTGATATGTGGTTTATAAATCCATAATATAGTAATATACTATACCTGTTATATGGATGAATATTATATTGAGCTTCTGATTATGATATGAAATGCTATTGATTGTGATTGAGCGGGACAGTACCCCCTCTCACGGCAAGGCGGAAAACCCGGTTGACAGGGTGTCTTGACCAATGAGTGTGGAGACAACGATTCCCTCAGTAGGGATATAGCCCGGATTGGTGATAAATCCGTGAGGCGCCCTAGCTAAGAGGATGAGGTTGTGCGTCATGGCGGAAATATACATAATTGGTGAGCCGGCCTGTGTGTGCTCTCCGGGATATATTGCCATTGACGAGTACTAGTAACGTTTGTTGAATTGGATAAATTTTTATCTTCTGTCTATTGGTTGAGTATGAGCCTTTGGATATGCTTGCATGACTGGTAATGTATTTGAATTTTATTAATGCGAGGCCGATTCGCTCATTGAGTTTAAAAGCTCACATTGTTTGTACAACCTTTTTGTTCAGATCAGGTTGCCATCGAAGAATATCTGCTAGAGGAGTAGATCACTTTGGACCTTCCCGTTGTCGGGTAGACCTCTCTTCTGTTATAGATTATGTTGCTCTGTGATCGTCTAGGACATCTAGTTCAGGGGTTCGACATTTGGTTTGTATGTCAGTATAATAATGTATTTTAAATTGATAATCTATGATTTTCAGATAAGAAAATTTGATATATTTATCGGAAGGCTTACAGTGATGAGAGATTCATCATTGTGCCGGTCATGTGCCCAGAAAACGGGTCGTGACAGTTGCAGCCTAGAAAGGGTTTCTGGAGGAAGCGCCTGAGAAATTTGGCGAAGAGCAGAAGTTACTCCGTTCATACAGTCAATACACCTTGCTTGTTGGTCACGAAAATTTTGAGTTGCAAACATTGAATGTCTATCAACTCGATTAGCTAGTTCCCCGAAACGACGGTTTATCAGTTTCTCTTGGTTTTCAAAGAGACGATTTATTAGTCGCTTCTGGTCCTCTGTCTTGTATTCCAGGCTCTCTATCTTACGCTCCAAATTTTTGATCTTACGCTCCAGGAACGCAAGCTTATTTTATGAGGATGTTGCAGTACTGTCCTCCTCCAACTCTATTACATCCCTCTTTCTTTTCTTAATTTCTGGTGACCTGTCTACAGGTCTCTTCCCTTTGTTGTCTCCGAGACTTAGATTTAAATCAAGCTCTACATTGCCAGTCTCAAAATTCAAGTTGAAAGACTTATTATCGGCCATTGCTCTAGGGATCTCAGAAATAACTTCGAATGAGAAAGGAATGGAGATTGAGAAATAGGTATGTAATGAAAGAAGTTCGCTTGGTGTGATGAGTGGGGTAACGGGCGTACAAGATTTATAGACAACCCGAAGCCCCTGGAGCTAAAGCCACCACAACCTACACGCCGCTCGCTATAAGGTTTACAGATCACATACGTCGCAATGCCAGCAATTAATGTCGGACATGCAGATAAATAGTAAATGCAATTAACATAAGTCAAAGATTTCTTGAAAAAAATTTTCGGCTAATCTTGACCTTTCTCAAAATTTTGATTAACTATGCTCTTCAGTCTGAGATTTTCTCCCTCTAAACTTGTTTTATCCTGTAATCCCATATCACGATGTCCCTCTATGATTAGGTAGCCTCATATTGGCCGTATCTTAGATTCTAATCGGTGTCTTTACTCTAGACTTACACATAATATATATGTAAATATATATATTTTAAAACAAAGTTAACTGCTTATGGTCACATGCCTTAAGCATTATCATGATGTAAGGAAATCACTGCCTTTCATTTGCCCATGAGAGCATTATATGTAAGTATGTGTAACCATGAAGATATATCATCATCTACACATTTCATTCTATCCAAGTCATTTTGATTTCACATTCTTTATGAGTATATGTAGGATCATCACATATTCTCCTTGATCGTAGCCTTCACTCATTATGCATGAATAACATACATACATGTAATTACAACATGATTCAATCAATTATGTATATTATACTCAACTGAAGGCTTTTAAGAACAACACAATAAAACGGAGAAATGTATTTCAGTTCATCATAAAAGCATCCAAGGCAATCTTTAATGACTATATCATTAACTTCTTTGAATTTCGAAAAATGCCAACGGGAGAAATGGGAAAACCAAGTAAAATCGGCCACAGATCCACCGAATATTGACTTTCATGGTTTTGGCATTAATGCAACGCGCTATCGGTGTGCACGCCTACCCTAGACTTCTGGCTTCCAGCTTGCAGAAATCTATAGGTTGATCGTGTAGGGGTGCGGTGAAGAGATATCTTCTTTGTCTCTTAGTCCAAATTTTTCTCTATAAAAACCTTCTCAGCGTTCTCAGTTACCACACCACAAAGAGTAATAATCTCTGAGCCTACAATCCCCCAATATTCCTCTCGCCTCATACTCTTACAAAAATTTCTAAATTTTTCCAAATCATGGCCTCAAGGAAGTACATTGATCTCACAGTAGAGGCTAAGGAAGAAGAACTTGACTTAAACTTAAGTTTATGCAGGGACAAAGGCAAAAGACCTCTCGAGGGACCTCAAGAAATTCAAAAGGAGAAGAAGATGAAGAAGATTGAGGAAGCCGAGGAGATTAGCACAGGCCATAGCTCGGAGGACAAAATCGCCTGTTTAGAGCAGGAGGTGAAGAATCTCAAGAAAATGATAGAGGATCTGGAGAAGTTAACCAAACGCAATAACGCGACAATGACTTCGAGAATAGATAGGTTCTTCTATTGGTCCACCCAGTGCTTCTGCAATCAACAGCAAATAAGTGTTGATTGTATGAATGGAATTTACACTACCCTCCGCGACATTGCTATGTCTCTTGCTCCAAGGAATGGTCGAGGGGTAATGATACAATACAACCCTCCTAATCCAATACCACCTCGCTTTTAGATTACTTATACATGAGTAAACTTCTTCTTTTTTTTTTTTTTGCAATGTAATCCTTCAGTTTTTTTTTATGCAAGTGGTTTCTTTTATTGGCTGGTACCCTAAAATAATATAGCTACACAAATTCAATCATGAATTCAGCTTACAAAATCTACCATATAAAAATTTGATCCGACAACAATAGAATCAAACAAGTAATAACCTTTCCTTTACTAAGTTCAAAAGTGTGGCCATATCTATCTAAAATTAAACCTGAGAACATAATTCCTAAGAAGAGATAAGTCTCGGAGGGAAAGGAAATGAAAACATCCTACAGGACCTTCAATAGAGCCGTCTCTCTATAGTTGTGCCCGGGTTCACAACGATAGAGGAGGTCCTACTAAGGTTACCTTGCTCTGTAATCACTAGGAGACCTAACAACCATTGCTTTGATACCAACTTTGTCACGACCCATTTTCTGGGCACATGACCGATACAATGATGAATCTCTCATCACTGTAAGCCTTCCGATAAATATATCAAATTTTCTTATCTGAAAATCATAGAGATGATTTACATGTAATAATATATTATCAATTTAAAATACATTATTATACTGACATACAAGCCAAATGTCGAACCCCTGACCTAGATGTCCTAGACGATTACAGAGCAACATAATCTATAACAAAAGAGGGGTCTACCCGACAACGGGAAGGTCCAAAGTGATCTACTCCTCTAGCAGATATTTTTCGCTGGCAACCTGATCTGAACAAAAAGGTTGTACAAACAGTGTGAGCTTTTAAACTCAATGAGCGAATCGGCCTCGCGTTAATAAAATTCAAATACATTACCAGTCATGCAAGCATATCCAAAGGCTCATACTCAACCAATAGACAGAAGATAAAAATTCATCCAATTCAACAAACGTTACTAGTACTCGTCAATGGCAATATATCCCAGAGAGCGCACACATGCCGGCTCACCAATTATGTATATTTCCGCCATGACGCACAACATCATCCTCTTACATACAAGAAGATAAAAATTCATCCAATTCAACAAAAGTTACTAGTACTCGTCAATGGCAATATATCCCGGAGAGCGCACACAGGCCGGCTCACCAATTATGTATATTTCTGCCATGACACACAACCTCATCCTCTTAGCTAGGGCGCCTCACGGATTTATCACCAATCCGGGCTAGATCCCTACTAAGGGAATCGTTGTCTCCACACTCATTGGTCAAGACACCCTGTCAACCGGGTTTTTCGCCTTGCCGTGAGAGGGGGTACTGTCCCGCTCAATTACAATCAATAGCATTTCATATCATAATCAGAAGCTCAATATAATATTCATCCATATAACAGGTATAGTATATAACTATATTATAGCTTTATAAACCACAATTCAAGAGATTCAATCTTCACATCATCATGAGATACTTGCTTTTTCTTATCCATACTTCTGGATTAATTATCTCATTATATTCGCCATTCTGAATTCAATTTCCCCCTATGAATCTTGGGAGTGTCCTACGACATACTTTTTATCATCAGTAATGCTAAAACTCTATTAAAACGGGGTCATTTCACTCACCTGGATTCCGTACGAGTATCACTTCTTTAAGTCGTTACGGACAAGAGTACACAGGTGAATTTCAGTGTTCTGCTACGGAGATTTTCATGAAAGATTAGAGAAAATACGTTAGGATTGTTTTCGTATAGATACTGTTCATACGTATGGTACTGTTCATATATACGGTTACTATTCATACATACGGTTACTATTCATACCAGAAATAGAGAATACAATCTGTAAAATAGTACACCAGGTAAGTTCCCAGGAAAGAGTGGAGGGTCACACTGGACACACTTAAAAACCAGGTCTTTCCTTAGCCAGAACTTTCCTAGACATGTATTATTCACAGTTTACATTCTATTTCGGTAATCAGAGAATCAAAATAACATATAAACAGCTAAGGACAGTTTTTCTGATGTGGAAGATCCGCCAAGGCCGCAACCACAGAGCATACTTAAGAAAATAACTTCTAAAATTTGAAAGACATAGAAAGGGCATAGTATCCTTACCTAAGCTAAAAAGGAAAGGCCCAAAATCTCAGAGGCCTAGCTTTGGAGTAAGAGAAACTTAAGGAGAGAAGAAGAGAAGTTAAAGGTGTGAGTTTAGAAATGAAATGGAATGACCTATTTATAGCAAAAGTCAAGGGTACTATTTGACAATATGCGTTAATAAAATATTCAATTTACTATTTATGAAAATGACATTTCTAATAATGCAGTTACTGTACACTGACTGTTATTACTATTGAAAACTTAAAAGGAAAACTATTCTTTCACCTTAAACCTTTAAGTTTCTTTTCAATTCAGTCCTTTCACTTTAGTCCCTGATGGTATTTTTACACATAAAACGTCATTTTCTCCCACGAACTTTTTTCTAGTTTTCTCTTATGACCAAACCACATCTAGTACTTGACATTTCGATTGTATAAATGAACAGTATCGTATACGTAAATAGTATTATAAAGGTAAATAGTACCGTATACTGAAATAGTAACAGTAGTTTGTAAACAAATATTTATATTCTATTTTTCATGGGTATTACAAATTTTGTCTCACATATTTTTTTCGATTTTGTTTCTAAGTTTAATACTATTAATATAGTTGACAAAAAATATTAATGTAAACTTTTTCTATGACACATTTATTGGCTGCGTGTTATAATAATTGATTTTAGTTTTAATTTTGTCTCAAATATTTAACTAATTAAGTTTTAATTTTGTCTCAAATGATATTTTTTCAATTTTCTCTTTTGCCCCAAATTAATGTATAAATGTTTGGTGTGCCATATAAAAGAGTCCACATGACACTTGGAGAAGTCCACGTATCACTTAGAAGAGTTAGTGTCATCATTTTCCATCAACTTTGTTAATGATATTAACCCTAGAGGCAAAATCGAAAGAAAAAGAAAACATATAAGACAAAATTGACACAAAAAAATTAGGGACTAAATTAAAATTCATGATAAGCATTAAAGACGGAAAAAATATTTTTGCCTTTAAAATCCTCTTTTGCCTAAAGCAATTTTAACTTACTTTTAATCAAAATCAAGTTGATCAAAAATTAAATTTTCCAAACTCCAATCTAAACACACACTATTTGTTGTAATTCAAGAACATAAAATTTTGCTTTAGGACAAATTAAGATAGATTTCATTTTAGCCGTTATTGGTACTTAATTTACTACACAAGAAAACTGTAAAATCTTGAGTGTTGTGTGTGATTTTTCGGAGGCGAACAAGTTTAAATAACTCATCAAACTTATTTGAATCATACAGGTTGATTTTCATTATATCTATGAACAAATTGATTTAAAATAATTCAAAAGTATTGATTCAATTAACACTTCTCTTTGACATGATGAGGCTATCATGGCGATATTGCTTCTAGTTCACTTGGTACTATGATTAGTGATATTAGAAGGATGCAGCGTAACGTCCCAAAATATAAAGTCTATTATATGTTTAGAAAAGTTAATCAATGTGTTGATTATTTTGTGAAAATTGATGTAAAAAGTAATCGCAACTTGTGTATTTGGAACAACTCACTTCTTAAGTGAGTTAACAAAAAAGTATAGATAGTATAATCAAATATTCACCTTGTCCATTTTATCATTCATAAATTTTAAGATCATATGCCTTATATACACACAAAAACAAGTTGAACTGTCATTTTTTCCCTTAAATATTTGGGTGATTAGCTTCCTTAATTAAAATTCAACTATTTGAAGTTCCATGCACCCTGGCCAATATTTATTTACACTACTAATTAAAGGGGAGAGAGGTTATCAGTGACAACACGACTCTCCCTCGACTTCTTTTATTGTCTCTCTCCTTATTTTCTTCATGCTTTCTTCTTTTTTATTTTGTTTTTTTAATTAAAAAAAGGTCTGTTAAAGACTTCCCAATTAGAAAATGTCATGAAAATGCATGGCCATTGGTTAATAATGATGATGCTAGCAATTTTGTGATTATATATGTGATAAGACATTTACTTTTTTTTTTTTACAAGAAGAAGACTAGAGTTATTAAAATAGAGTTGGCCTATTGAGTCAACTCACTCTAATCTTATAAATGAGATGAGATGTGTCAATAATTTAATAGTTTATTTTAAAAAATGTTTTTAGCTCAGTTCATTAAAACCCTTGGGACAACGTGGGTTAGGATGGACCAGTCTTGATGGACTTATTTATTTATTTTTTTAAAATATTAAAAATGACATTTAGAGAAGTCGTTGAACAAAATCTTTGGTCAATGAGATATCTAAAAAGTTGATTATTGATAAAGTTCAATGAAGCTATGCGATCCATGTAACCAACCCTACCTAGTAAGATAAGATTTGTTATTATTGTTGTTGTTGTTGTTGTTATATTTTAAGTTTTAATTTTTTTTTTTAGAAATTTAGTTCTATTTATTAAAATTTCATAATTCCAATACTTAATTTTTGTTATTCAAACTAATTACAATTACATTTTTTTTAAAAAAAACCTATTTTAAGATAATATTTTTAATAGTTTAATTTAATTTTTTGAAATTTGATTGTTGCAATAACTAATTTATATAATTATAACTAAAACATATTTTTTATATAAGATAAATAGGTTCATGAAACCAGCCGATGACCCATGCTAAGTTGGGAAAATTAGAATTTTTTAATCATAAATTATATAAGTACTAATCTAATCTAACCAATATTTATCATTAATCATATATGACTTAAATTATAATGAGTTGGTCGGATAAGCAACCCATAATAGTAGCCAAATTTGGCACTTGATAACAGATATACTTCAAAAATATCTTTTATATATTTTAATCATAATTAAGCATTCAAATTTCCAATGTAAAATTTGACCAGAGTTTTGTTTCGAGTTTCCCAATCGCAAGCTTGGAGCGTATAGGTAGCTTTTAATTTGAAGGAGCACAAATCTTTAGTAAGGAAGGATCATTCTGTTATGTTTTAAGTCACCTACTCAGATTTATAATTAGAACATATAGTTCAAAATTTTAAGGGAATTTACCTATGTCAGGATCTTCAAAAACCATCAGGATCTTCAAAAACCAAGTCTCTCTGACTCGCTCTCGCTCTCCTCAGATCACAAGAGACAGGGATGAGAAGGAGAAGTGAAGAGAAGAGATTACGCATTCAGATGCCATAATGGAGCAATGGACTAAGCCTTTTTCTGTTTTTTAGGAACAGTGAGCTTAGCCCAATAGCTGGGCTCAGCTGTGTTATTGGGCTCTAGAGGCTTCGTTCTGGGCCTTCTCTGCACCAGTACTTCACATAGAATTAATGAACCCCTTTTTGTATTTTTGGGATTAGTGTGGCCATGACACGACAAAAATAAAAGCAAAAGTGTGTGGGCACAACAGAATTTGCCAATTCTTATCAGCAAAGAATTCCATATTCGAAAGAGTAGAAACGGCTTCACTGATTGGGCTATAACGACGTCGCTCTCTGGTCTCTGCTACGCTGTAGCTTTTTCTCCAAAAAGCAAAGAAAGGGAATAGCGGTTGAGCTGTGTGCCTCGCGCCCACAACGCCTCAAATTTCAGCGCTCATTATCATAAATTATTATTGTTTTTTGTATGAATATGTTTCAGCTTTGATGAACAATTTTGTGATTGATTGCTTGCTTCCCACAGAGATAACCTAGGGAGACCTGTGTGTCTCACGACACCAACTCACATCATCAATTGAATTATTTGAATTTTATTCTTCGTTTACATCTTTAAGTAGCAGCTACAAGCAAAACTCAACATACCAAAATTGTTAATTTTATTCGATTGACTTAGACCAAAAAAAAAAAAAAAAAGAACTTACATAGCCTCCTAACAAAAAACACAACGAAACGAATGACCATTGACCAAAACATAGACTGGTTGGGCAATCAGAAAAAAAAAATAAAAATAAAACAAAACTCTGTGGTTTCTGATTCAATCTTCAAGTCTAGTCAATCGCATTTGGATTGTATTTTTGTTTATTTGTCAAAATGTCCCTACAACTTTTTATTAAGAGAATGTATGATTTATTTCCTAACATTAAAAATTTATAATATTTTTTTTAAAACCCTAAACCCTGAAAATTATAACATCACTTATCTATGTAATTATAAATTAAAAGAGATATTATCTAATCTATCATCTCAAGCAACACAACAAAAAGTCACTTTAAATCATAGATTAAATATATTCCTTATTAATTTGTCTTCTTTTAACCTATATAAATAAAAAGTGTAAAAAGATATTTTTTGAAAATGAATAAATGAGTTATACTCCATAAAATTAAAATTTTAAAATAGCCTCTTCTCAATTTTTTAAGTTAAAAAATAAATTATACAACTCCCTTTTCTCTTTTTTTTTTTTAATTTTTTGTCATTTTCAGTTTTTCACCCTCATATTTGAATTGTACAAGAGCGTCACAGCCTTTTTTTTTTTTTCTTCTCTTTTTTTGGTCCATAAGAGATTTATAACTTATAAGACGCCTCTTGTGATGTCCAATGTCCACAAGGGGGTTAATCGTTAGGAAACGGATTCATGTTATCTAGGTCGTTAATTTTTGTAGTTATTGATTTAAATTTTAAGATGTTATTTTTTTAAATTTTTTTTTAAAAAATAATCATTAAATCTGATCCGTTTAGAGAATCCGTTGCCTAATCGTTAGGCCCTAACCCGAAACCTCCTTGCTGAGACTGGGAGTCCCGGAGGATAACTCACCTTCTCACCCGAAGCTGAAAGTGCGCCGCCGCCGCCAGAAACCTCACCGTCTGCGACGGACTCAGGATTTCCACCACCTTCCTCACCGTCACCACTCGCAGCTCGTCGGCTTTCTTCAGCACCCCCATCATTGCCCTCTTCAGCACCTCCATTGCCGAATCCAGCTCCCCTATGTCCCCGTCCAACACGTCCGACAGCCTCCCCACCTGCCTCGCTGCTCGAAGCATCGACGGACCCGCCACGCTCTCTTGAACGCTCGCCATTATCCCCGTCACGATCCTCTCTTCCCTCTTGGTCTCGTCCTTCACTTGCTCGATCCTCTCCCTCTGTTCCGCCGTCAAATCCTCCACGGCGCCCTCCACCAGACCAAGCACCACGGAAGGCTTATGGTCGCCGATCCAGAGCAGAGCTCGCTCGTAGGAAGACAACCAAATTGGGGAAAAGACGAGGAACACGTCGGCCACGGCGAGTCTGGATTTCTCCCGAAAGTATTGCTCGTAATGAGAGAGGACCTGCTCAATTAGGGCATTCTGCTGCTCGATTTTGATCGGAGAGTCGGGAGTGAGAGCGAGACTGAGAAGCTGCTCTAGGAAGCTCTGTTGGCGCGAAATCCATCCCTCGAAGAAGATCTGAAACGATTGCTGCACATTTTCTGCCATTGATTTGGGTGAAAACGCTGTGGCCCAGTGGCTTCACTGAGCGGGGAAAGAGAGGGTGATTTCGTGGATTTATGGTTATGGCCGTCATTGAAGCCTTCTATACCGAGGTATATAAAATTGGAAGGAAATTTTTCTTCGCCTATAAGGATTTGATTGAGTTGGTTTTTAGTTATTTTTTTCTTTTTCTTTTTGGTGTTTTGAATTAAATTTGAAACAGGTAGATGGAAGGAGGAAGGAAGCTATGCGTTGATGTCGTGGCGGTGGGAGGTACAGTGTGGGGCGACTGAAGATGAACGGAGAAGATGGGGACAAAATATGCAGACAGTTGCCGCTTTTTCCTTTTTTTAATTCTTTTTGGCCTTTTACCGACTTACCTGTTTATTTTTCAAATATTTATCATTCCTCCATGTCACTTTTATTTTTTCCCTAATGAATTGAGCAGACGGACCTATTAGGAAATTGGGCTTTAGTACTGTATACCAACTTGGATCATGGGCCTGGGTCTGTGGCCCAAGATTACTTCAGGTTTATTTGACTTGCAACGGCGTTTATTTTCAAAGCCTCCTACGAATATAGATGAATAGTACGCTGCAGATAAGATTGTCAAAGATTTTCAAAGTTCATCGGTCACAAGACTTAAGATGAGAAAGAATTCAGTGCTAATTTATGTAAATTCTATAAATAGTAAATATGCATCTCGTTTGTACTGTAGACGTTAGTCTTTTCCATTCTTTGCACCTTATATTGGATTGTTTTAATGAAAATTACTAATATCCAAAAATTTATTGAAATTTGATTAATTTTATGTTAGTTGAGTTGAATAGATGCTAATTTTTTCTATTTATAAAATCAAGATGCTAATTTTCTCTTTTTATAAAATCAAGGTTAAAAAATAAAATTATATATTAAATGAAAAAATTTGAAACTTAACAAATAAGTATTGATTGTTGGTTTAGTTAATAGAATATTTAACAAAAATGTTGTTTTACAAGATTGTGAAGTTAAAAGTGGTTATTTATTAAGTTTTAAAGTTTAGGGAGATAGAATGCATATAAAACAAAATTTATAGGGATAAATTGTATTCAATCTTGTTAAGATAAAATAATATATTTTAATAGTATTAAAACTTGTTACAGAATTTGATTTATTAAGATATATTCTGTAATACCCGTGAAAAAAATAAAATAAAATAAAATATAAATATATTTTGCCAACTATGATTACTATTCTAGTATACGGAAATATTCACCTATATAATACTATTCACAAATACGGTATTGTTCACATATACTATCGAAATGTCAAATACTAAATGTGGTTTGATTATAAGAAAAAACTAGAAAGAAATTGGGAGAAAAGTGACATTTATATAAGAGAATTCCCAGAGGGACTAAATTGAAAGGAAACTAAATTAGCAAATTGAGTATACTAGTAGATGAGACTAGTAAGTGAAATTAGTAGGTGAGACGAGGTAGGTGAAATTGGTAGGTGAGATGGGGTAGGTGAGACGGGGTAGATGAAATAGTACCCTTAAATTTTCCTATACATAGACCATTCCATTTCACTTTCAAAATCACACCTTCAACTTCTTTTCCTCTCTCCTTAAGATTTCTTGATCCGACGCTAGACCTCTAAGATTTTGGGCCTTTCATTTTCAGTTTAGGTAAGGATACTATGCCTTTTCTATGTCTTACAAATTTTAGAAGTTATTTTCTTAAGTATGCTCTGTGGTTGCGGATTTGACTGATCTTCCACATCAGAAAAACTGTCCTTAGCTGCCTATATATTATTTAGAATCCCTGATTATCAAAATAGAATATAAACTGAATAATACATGTCTAGGAAAGTTCTGGTTAAGGAAAGACCTGGTTTTTAAGTGTGTCCATTGCGACCCTCCACTCTTTCCTGGGAACTTACCTGGTGTACTATTTTACAGATTGTATTCTCTATTTCTGGTATTAATAGTATCCGTACGTATGAATAGTATCTGTATGTATAAACAGTATCTATATGAAAACAATCCTAACGTATTTTCTCTAATCTTTCATGAAAATCTCCGTAGCGGAACACTAAAATTCACCTGAGTACTCTTGTCCGTAACGACTTAGAGAAGCGATATTCGTACGGAATCCAAGTGAGTGGAACGACCCCGTTTTAATAGAGTTTTAGCATTACTGGTGATAAAAAATATGTCGTAGGACACTTCCAAGATTCATAGAGGTAAATTGGATTCAGAATGACGAATCTAAGGAAATAATTAATCCAGAAGTATGGATAAGACGAAACAAGTATTTCATGATGATGTGAAGTTTGAATCTTTTCAATACAGTTTAATTGTTATCTTGATTTATGGTTTATAAACCTATAATATAGTTACATATTATACTTGTTATATGGATGAATATTATATTGTACTTCTGATTATGATATGAAATACTGTGCTATTGATTGTGATTGAGCGGGACAGTACCCCCTCTCAAGGCAAGGCGGAAAATCCGGTTCAAAGGGTGTCTTGACCAACGAGTATGGAGACAACAATTCCATCAGTAGGAATATAGCCCGGATTGATAATAGATCCGTGAGGCGCTCTAGCTAAGAGGATGAGGTTGTGTGTCATGGCGAAAATATACAGAATTGGTGAGCTAGCCTATGTGCGCTCTCCGGGATATATTGCCATTGATGAGTACTAGTAACGTTTGTTGAATTGGATGGATTTTTATCTTCTTGTATGTAATTTCTAACTATGTCTATTGGTTGAGTTTGAGCCTTCGGATATACTTACATGACTGGCGATGTATTTGAATTTTATTAATGCGAGGCCGATTTGCTCATTGAGTTTAAAAGCTCACACTGTTTGTGAAATTTTTTTTATTCAGATCAAGTTGCCGGCGAAGAATATCCACTAGAGGAGTAAATCACCTTAGACCTTCCTGCTGTCGGGTAGGCCCCTCTTTTGTTATAGATTATGGTGCTCTGTAATCGTCTAAGATATCTAGGTCAGGGGTTTGGTATTTGGCTTGTATTTCAGTTGGATAATGTATTTTGTATTAAGAATATATTATTTTTAATTAAAAAAATTTGATATATTTTCTTCGTATTTATTAAGGAATGGTTATTTTGAGAATATAGAGATAATGACTAATAATTTAATTCATGGGTAGAATTTGTTGAAAGGCTTATAGTGATGAGATATTTATCATTGTGCCGGTCATGTGCCCAAAAAACGGGCTATGACAAAGTTGGTATCAGAGCCTGGTTGTTAGGTCTCCTAGTGATTACAGAGCAAGGTGTCTTTAGTGGGTCTTCCCCTATTGTCGTGACTGCAGCACGACCATAGGACGAAGATCCACCAAAAGCCCTATAGAGTTTAAAATCCTTTTCTTTCGTGTCTTTCCCTGAAGCATAATAGTGACGATACATATTATTTTTAATTGTAGAATAAGATTAGATGGCACCAAGAAAATCAAACGCTTCTGTAATCCGCACAAGATCTGGCAGGGCCCTGGTCCCTCCAATTGCTCAGTCAGCAGATGCAAGGTTGGAGATGCCTAATCGTGCATAAGGTAACCGTGCACAAAACAGAGAGATATCCATTGAAAATCCTAGAAGAAGTGGTGGAGTACCATCACAAATTGACGCGACTGTAGTAATGAAAGCATTAGCTGCAATGCAGAATGAGGTAAATGGGCTGAAGGAACTTCTGATGGGACAGTCATATGAAGATGGCTCACAAGCATCAGTACACGCTACAAGAGTCCAAGAGACAGACCAGATACCACCCCCACCCCCACCTCAAGATTGGGTAGGGACAGAGGTCAAAATCTCAGAATTTATGAAGCTGAATCCGCCAACCTTTGCAGGAGATGTTAATGAAGACCCACAGCGTTTTCTTGATGACTGTGAGAAAATCCTTAACACGTTAGAATACCCTGAACCTCGAAAAGTGACCTTTGTTACCTTTCAATTAAGAGGTAAGGCGGACCGCTGGTGGCGAACATGGAAGAAGGGCATGGCCAGAAATGCCCCACCCCTTAAATGGAAGGACTTTAAAAGAATTTTTCGAGAACAATTTATTCCGGAGAGTATACGAGAAGCAAAGATGAATGAGTTTGAGACACTCCGGCAAGGAGCACGAACCGTCGATGAATACAATAATATGTTTTGTAGAGTACATGGTCCTAACTGAGAAAGAAAGGATCCGACGGTTTATTAAAGGCCTTCGAGAGTCCCTATTTGACAGGGTGGGATCAAAGATACGAGACTATTTATCCTACGCAGAAGCCGTCGACATCGCCCGTATGATGGAAGAAAGAGATATGCGTAGCGAAAAATGGAATAACAAAAGAAAAAGGAAACAAGATGAGAAATTACGCTACTACGGAGGGAGTTCTGCACCCACTAAAACCACTGGACATGTAGCCTCTACTGCTAGTGCACCACAGCATCAACAAAGTGGTACAAAGGGTCAACAAAGGCCCTGGTGCTCTAAATATGAAAGAAACCACTTCGGAGCTTGTTTCACCAATAACAACACTAAGGTTTGTTACCAATGTGGTCAACAGGGCCACATCAAAAGAGATTGTCCCCAACTCCACACGAGATCTGGCCAACAGGGCCACATCCTAATGTTTTTGCTTCACCTACCTCGAACCAACCGATCGGAGATCTGCAACGTCTCCCATACAAGGCCAGATCTCGTGTGGAGTTGGGGACAATCTCTTTTGATGTGGCCCTGTTGACCACATTGGTAATAAACCTTAGTGTTGTTATTGGTGAAACAAGCTCCGAAGTGGTTTCTTTCACATTTAGAGCACCAAGACCTTTGTGGACCCCCTGTACCACTTTGTTGATGCTGTGGTGCACTAGCAATAGAGGCTATATGTCCAGTGGTTTTAGTGGGTGCAGAACTCCCTCTGTTGTAGCGTGATTTCTCATCTTGTTTCCTTTTTCTTTTGTTATTCCATTTTTCGCTATGCATATCTCTTTCTTCCATTATACGGGCGATGTCGACGGCTTCTGCGTAGGATGAATAGTCTCGTATCTTTGATCCCACCCTGTCAAATAGGGACTCTCGAACGCCTTTAATAAACCGTCGGATCCTTTCTTTCTCAGTTAGGACCATGTACTCTACAAACATATTATTGTATTCATCGACGGTTCGTGCTCCTTGCCGGAGTGTCTCAAACTCATTCATCTTTGCTTCTCGTATACTCTCTGGAATAAATTGTTCTCGAAAAATTCTTTTAAAGTCCTTCCAATTAAGGGGTAGGGCATTTCTGGCCATGCCCTTCTTCCATGTTCGCCACCAGTGGTCCGCCTTACCTCTTAATTGAAAGGTAACAAGGGTCACTTTTCGAGGTTCAGGGTATTCTAACGTGTTAAGGATTTTCTCACAGTCATCAAGAAAACGCTGTGGGTCTTCATTAACATCTCCTGCAAAGGTTGGCGGATTCAGCTTTATAAATTCTGAGATTTTGACCTCTGTCCCTACCCAATCTTGAGGTGGGGGTGGGGGTGGCATCTGGTCTGTCTCTTGGACTCTTGTAGCGTGTATTGATGCCTGTGAGCCATTTTCATATGACTGTCCCATCAGAAGTTCCTTCAGCCCATTTACCTCATTTTGCATTGCAGCTAATGCTTCCATTACTACAGTCGCGTCAATTTGTGATGGTACTCCACCACTTCTTCCAGGGTTTTCAGTGGATATCTCTCTGTTTTGTGCACGGTTACCTTCTGCATAATTAAGTATCTCCAGCCTTGCATCTGCTGACTGAGCAACTGGAAGGACCAGGGCCCTGCCAGATCTTGTGTGGATTACAGAAGCGTTTGATTTTCTTGGTGCTATCTAATCTTATTCTACAATTAAAAATAATATGTATCGTCACTATTATGCTTCAGGGAAAGACACGAAAGAAAAGGATTTTAAACTCTATAGGGCTTTTGGTGGATCTTCGTCCTATGGTCGTGCTGCAGTCACGACAATAAGGGAAGGCCCACTAAAGACACATTGCTCTGTAATCACTAGGAGACCTAACAACCAGGCTTTGATACTAACTTTGTCACGGCCCGTTTTCTGGGCATATGACCGGCACAATGATAAATATCCCATCATTGTAAGCCTTTCAACAAATTCTACCCATGAGTTAAATTATTAGTCATTATCTCTATATTGTCAAAATAACTATTCCTTAATAAATATAAAGAAAATATATCAAATTTTCTTAATTAAAAATAATAGATTCTTAATACAAAATACATTATCAAACTGAAATACAAGCCAAATACCAAACCCCTAACCTAGATGTCCTAGACGATTACAGAGCACCATAATCTATAACAAAAGAGGGGCCTACCCGATAGCGGGAAGGTTCAAGGTGATTTACTTCTCTAGTAGATATTCTTCGCCGGTAACTTGATCTGAATAAAAAAAAAATTCACAGAGTGTGAGCTTTTAAACTCAATGAGCGGATCGGCCTCGCGTTAATAAAATTCAAATACATCGCCAGTCATGCAAGTATATCCGAAGGCTCAAACTCAACCAATAGACATAGTTAGAAATTACATACAAGAAGATAAAAATCCATCCAATTCAACAAACGTTACTAGTACTCATCAATGGCAATATATCCCGAAGAGCGCACATAGGCCAACTCACCAATTCTGTATATTTCCGCTATGACGCACAACCTCATCCTCTTAGCTAGGGCGCCTCACGGATCTATTATCAATCCGGGATATATCCCTACTGAGGGAATCGTTGTCTCCACACTCGTTGGTCTAGATACCCTTTGAACCGGGTTTTCTGCCTTGTCTTGAGAGGGGGTACTGTCCCACTTAATCACAATCAATAGCACAGTATTTCATATCATAATCAGAAGTACAATATAATATTCATCCATATAACATGTATAATATGTAACTATATTATAGGTTTATAAACCATAAATCAAGATAACAATTAAATTGTATTGAAAAGATTCAAACTTCACATCATCATGAAATACTTGTTTCGTTTTATCCATATTTCTTGATTAATTATTTCCTTATATTCGTCATTCTGAATCCAATTTACCCCTATGAATCTTGGGAGTGTCCTACGACATACTTTTTATCACCAGTAATGCTAAAACTCTATTAAAACGGGGTCGTTCCACTCACTTGGATTCTGTACGAATATCGCTTCTCTAAGTCATTACAAACAAGAGTACTCAAGTGAATTTCAGTGTTTCGCTACGGATATTTTCATGAAAGATTAGAGAAAATACGTTAGAATTGTTTTCATTAGATACTGTTCATACATACGGTTACTATTTATATACGGTCACTATTCATATGTACGGTCACTATTCATATGTATGGTTACTATTCATACGTACGGATACTATTCATACCAGAAATAGAGAATACAATCTGTAAAAGAGTACACCAGGTAAGTTCTCAAGAAAGAGTGGAGGGTCGCAATAGACACACTTAAAAACCAGGTCTTTCCTTAGCCGAAACTTTGCTAGACATGTATTCTTCACAGTTTATATTCTATTTTGATAATCAGGGATTTTAAATAATATATAGGCAGCTAAGGACAGTTTTTCTGATGTGTAAGATCAGCCAAAGCCGCAACCACAGAGCATACTTAAGAAAATAACTTCTAAAATTTGTAAGACATAGAAAGGGCATAGTATCTTTACCTAAACTGAAAAGGAAAGGCCCAAAATCTTAGAGGTCTAGCGTCGGATCAAGAAATCTTAAGGAGAGAGGAAAATAAGTTGAATGTGTGATTTTGAAAGTGAAATGAAAGGGTCTATTTATAGGAAAATTTAAGGGTACTATTTCAGCTACCCCGTCTCACCTACCAATTTCACCTACTTCGTCTCACTTACCAATTTCACTTACTAGTCTCATGTACTAGTATACTCAATTTGCTAATTTAGTTTCCTTTCAATTTAGTCACTCAGAGAATTCTCTTATATAAATGTCACTTTTCTCCCAGTTTCTTTCTAGTTTTTTCTTATAATCAAACCACATTTAGTATTTGACATTTCGATAGTATATGTGAACAATACCGTATCTGTGAATAGTATTATATAGGTGAATATTTCTGTATACTAGAATAGTAATCATAGTTGGCAAAATATATTTATAATTTATTTTATTTTATTTTTTTCACGTGTATTACATTAATAAAATAAAATATAAATATATTTTGCCAACTATGATTACTATTCTAGTATACAGAAATATTCACCTATATAATATTATTCGCAGATACGGTATTGTTCACATATACCATCGAAATGTCAAATACTAAATGTGATTTGGTTATAAGAGAAAACTAGAAAGAAATTGGGAGAAAAGTGACATTTTATATAAGAGAATTCCCTGAGGGACTAAATTGAAAGGAAACTAAATTAGCAAATTGAGTATACTAGTAGATGAGACTAGTAAGTGAAATTGGTAGGTGAGACGAGGTAGGTGAAATTGGTAGGTGAGATGGGGTAGGTGAGACGGGGTAGATGAAATAGTACCCTTAAATTTTCCTATAAATAGACCCTTCCATTTCACTTTCAAAATCACACGTTCAACTTCTTTTCCTCTCTCCTTAAGATTTCTTGATCCGACGCTAGACCTCTAAGATTTTGGGTTTTTCCTTTCAGCTTAGGTAAGGATACTATGCTCTTTTTATGTCTTACAAATTTTAGAAGTTATTTTCTTAAGTATGCTCTGTGGTTGCGGTTTTGGCTGATCTTCCACATCAGAAAAAACTGTCCTTAGCTGCCTATATATTATTTAGAATCCCTGATTATCAAAATAGAATATAAACTGTGAAGAATACATGTCTAGGAAAGTTTTGGTTAAGGAAAGACCTGGTTTTTAAGTGTGTCCATTGCGACCCTCCACTCTTTCCTGGGAACTTACCTGATGTACTCTTTTACAGATTGTATTCTCTATTTCTGATATGAATAGTATCTGTACGTATGAATAGTAACCATATATAAAAATAGTGACTGTACATATGAATAATAACCGTATGTATGAACAGTATCTATATGAAAACAATTTTAACGTATTTTCTCTAATTTTTCATGAAAATCTCCGTAGCGGAACACTGAAATTCACCTAAGTACTCTTGTCCGTAACGACTTAGAGAAGCGATATTCGTACAGAATCCAGGTGAGTGAAACGACCCTGTTTTAATAGAGTTTTAGCATTACTGGTGATAAAAAGTATGTCGTAGGACACTCCCAAAATTCATAGGGGTAAATTGGATTTAGAATGACGAATCTAAGAAAATAATTAATCCAGACGTATGGATAAGACGAAACAAGTATTTCATGATGATGTGAAGTTTGAATCTTTTCAATACAGTTTAATTGTTATCTTGATTTATGGTTTATAAACCTATAATATAGTTACATATTATACTTGTTATATGGATGAATATTATATTGTACTTCTGATTATGATATGAAATACTGTGCTATTGATTGTGATTGAGCGGGACAGTACCCACTCTCAAGGCAAGGCAGAAAACCCGGTTCAAAGGGTGTCTAGACCAACGAGTGTGGAGACAATGATTCGCTCAGTAGGGATATAGCCCGGATTGATAATAGATCCGTGAGGCGCCCTAGCTAAGAGGATGAGTGTAATACCCGTTAATTTCGGAATATAATTCGCTTAAGAGTATTTTAGAATTTTACAACGTTACTTTAGTTATTTATTTTGGTCATATTTAATTTTCATATTTAATTGTTCTCTTTGAATATTATTTATGAAAATTGAGTTAAATGACTGGACTAAATATTTACACAATGTGGGATATATTCTAAGAATGATGAAATTCATGGAAAAGTTGTTTCAGAATGGTCAATTAGTCCATTTATTGTAAATTGACTGGATGGGTTTGGATGTTGGGTTATGGATACCCATTTGGTTACCCAACTAACCCACCACATTTTAACTCTCTCTCTCCTTTCTAGCTTTATTTTTCTCCCGTATCTTCTTCATTCACTCTCTCACAAGTCTCACAACCTTCAACCTTCCCTCTCAACTCTCCTATAGATTTGGTGTTGTTTTTGAGAATTGTTCGGTTCAAAAGCTTGGTAGAGATCAAATGTAAGCTTTAATCTCATTATTTTCGTTAAATTTCAGTTTATGTAGAAGATCAGAGGAGGTTTTGTTCTTGAAGATTTTGATGATAATTCATGAATCTCAGTTGTTTAGAAGTTATATTTGAGTTATAATCGGTTAAAAGAGTTGAAATTCTGGTTTCGAAACAAGAAAGGAAAGGATGAATTTTTGAAAGATTTTTCTGCAAAAATTCGAATTACTGTAGCGACCAGAGATTTCGGAAAAATCTGAAAAATTTTCTTCGAGTTACTGTAGTGTCGGCAGTCAACGTTACTGTAGCAGTCAATGTTACTGTATCGAACCGACACTGTAGCGAACCGTTACTGTAGCAATCAGGAAATTTTACGTATTTTCGTGATTTTGTTTCCTTTCTTATGTTTCCTTGTAATATATTTTATTAGGAAATTTTTCTACACAAATTATAGTGTGGAACAAGGTAAACTTGGACAAACATCAAGGTGAGTGAATAACCTTGCTCAGCTAATTTGATATTACTAGTCAAAGTACAATATAAGTCCCATTTACAATATTACTTGGATAATAAGCAATCAATTTTCATATGGGAGTATATGATGATCGGTAGAAATAAGAGTATGTAGAAATTATTTTATTTCATGACAATTGTGCTATGTGATAAATTCTCACTATCTTGTCAATGAGTAAAGATTTACGGGATCTAATACACGAGTTTGAAAGGGTTAAAGTCCCATATTACTCAGTGCATATCTATGAAACCTATACACGAGTTGAAAGGGTTAAAGTCTCATACTACTCAGTGCATATCTATGAAACCTATACACGAGTTGAAAGGGTTAGAGTCTCATACTACTCGGTGTATACCGATGAGATCTTATTCACGAGTTTGAAAGGGTTAGAGTCCCATACTACTCGTTGTATATCTAAGAAATCTTATTCATGAGTTTGAAAGGGGTTAGAGTCCCATACTACTCGATGTATAAGACAATTAATTATATGAGTAAATGTGGTATTTGTACTTTTGATATTCTATATAGTACAGTTATTTACTTACTGAGTTTTTAAATAAACTCACACTCCCTATGATTATTTTTCAGATACAGAAAACAAAGAAGAAGAGTATCCGTTGGAAGATTAGAAGCCCCTTGGGATTACTCTCTATTTCTGTCTGGTGGGATACCAGTACTTATTAATGTGGATATTAGAAACGCTCTGTACTTTCTATAGGTCTCCTAGGCTTGCGATGAGATAGAAATATCAGACTATGTATGTCTATATTTGCTTATCAGATGAATATAATTCTGTAGTGTGGAATGAATGATTAAGGTTGAATGTAAAACCTTACAGAATATATGTAAATAACGTATGTTTGAGAATTTTATCAAATGAGTAGTATCTTTTCACATGCTCAATTTTTGGGATGTGACAATGAGGTTGTGTGTCATAGCGGAAATATACAGAATTGGTGAGCTGGCCTATGTGCGCTCTCCGGGATATATTGACATTGATGAGTACTAATAACGTTTGTTGAATTGGATGGATTTTTATCTTTTTGTATGTAATTTCTAACTATGTCTATTGGTTGAGTTCGAGCCTTCGGATATACTTGCATGACTGGCGATGTATTTGAATTTTATTAACGCAAGGCCGATTCGTTCATTGAGTTTAAAAGCTCACACTCTTTGTGAAATTTTTTTTTATTCAGATCAAGTTGCTGGCGAATAATATCCACTAGAGGAGTAAATCACCTTGGACCTTCCCGCTGTCGGGTAGGCCCCTCTTTTGTTATAGATTATGGTGCTCTGTAATCGTTTAAGACATCTAGGTCAGGAGTTTGGTATTTGGCTTGTATTTAGTTTGATAATGTATTTTGTATTAAGAATCTATTATTTTTAATTAAGAAAATTTGATTTATTTTCTTTGTATTTATTAAGGAATGGTTATTTTGAGAATATAGAGATAATGACTAATAATTTAACTCATGGGTAGAATTTGTTGAAAGGCTTACAGTGATGGGATATTCATCATTGTGCCGGTTATGTGCCTAAAAAACAGGCCGTGACATATTCAAATTTATTAAACACTTAAAAAAATAAAAACAAATGTATTTGATAGTCTGAAGTTTGAATAATCAAATTCATACTTTAATTAAGTGCAAACAAATGAGACCTTAGTAATATAAATAAAATAAGCACTTTTTGGCCTCTAAAAATGTATTTTAGTGATGGCTTAATTCTTAAAAGATGATTATTGATCACTTTAGTCTTTAAATTTTAAAACCGTTAATACAAAATGGTTCTTCCGTCCATCATCTTTGTCATAGTTATTAATGGATGGACCAATTTGTGTAACGATTTCAAAATTTAAGAACTAAAGTAATTAGTCACTTTAACATGTTAATATATTATGTCATTATCGTGTTAGTAGGTAATATTAATTACGACAACAAATTTAACAAATAAATTATTTTGTGTAACAAATTGAAAACTTAAAAGATTGAAATAAACTATAATTATCTTTTAGTTATTAGAACGTCATTGAGTACATTTTTAAAAGAAAAAAAGTTTAATTAATATAAATATATGCGTGAGAGTTAGCAATCAGCACGAGTTACTTTTCTTTGCACATGTGCTCCCCTAAATTGTCCAATCCAATCAAAAGTAATCATATAAACTTATAAGTAATCAAATAAATAAATTCCCCATCATCACCAACATTAGTCATTTTTAAAGTCAAGTTCCAGTTGTTTTTATTTTCACTATACATAAACGTTTTTTAGATTTTCATTTGTTTTGAAAATTTGAATTGCAAAACTTTAACTCAAAAAGAATAAATTATACTTAACTATGTTTTTTTTTTAAAAAAATCGTTACCTCAATATATAATATAAGTAGTTGCTGGTCAAGGAAAGGTAACTAGTATATCTCCCCTAACTCCTTTTTCTTTTTCTTTTTTTAATTGGGTGGCAGGTACGTTACAATTAGTCAAATTATTAACTCGGGAGTAAACCTGGGACAAAGCATGCATTTTCTTGTTGGTTTCCTTTAGTTACTGTGGATAACGTTATTTAATATAAAAATATATTTGATTACGTGTTTTTTGACACATTTTTTTGGTGTCCTTTTTTGACGCGTTTGAAACTAAGTCATACGTGACAAATTATTTATGATGCCTTTCTTTTTCAGGAGGGTCCAGTCTCTATTAAAAAGACATAAACTTCCCTTTCAACTTATATTTTATAGGACTTGGCAAGGGGGTGGGTACTGAGTCCGTTTGGGCTTGGAATCATCAAGGCATCAAACCAAAGGGGACCATCAAATCACCAAACTACACAATTATTTTGATGTGGTTTGTGTAACATTTTTAATTGCTTTTAATATTAATATATCAACGAACTAATAAATTAATTTTCACGTTTTTATAAATAATGTTAAGTAACCATTTCATTCTCGCAACTAGTTGACAGCGAATTGTGACTTTATTATGCTACGTGGCGTGTATGTTTAAGTTTATCTATAAAAAAAACTCAAGTGTATTTTTATTATCACATCTTTTAATCAGAATATAATAAATATGTAATTTTTAAAAATAATTGTATATTTTTTATAATTTAATATTATTATACATGTTTTGTTTTAGCGAATAATTTTATAATAAAGATATGAAAATCGTATATAAATTTAGTTATATATTTATATATATGATCAACATTTTAATTTAATTTTTTAAATCTATTTTAGTAAGTTAAAAGAGAGAGAGATGCATGATGGTTAGGCAAGCGGAAAAGAAAAGGAGGTTATGATATGATACGTGACAGATACTACATTATTAGAAAACAAAGTCTTCTCGGGTTGGTCAATTATTAAGCATTGAACATCAGCAAATTTAATTAGAGTATTATATCTCAAATTAATTTTAACTCTTTCTCAGTGCAAATAATCTTTCGAATGCGTATCTAATACTGTATGTACGTACATTTACACGCTTAAAATTATTGTTTTATGTGATCATACGTAACATTAGCCAATATGATCGTTGATTTGATAGTTGAATCAACTAATCTGAATATGATACAATTTCTGTTAAATATCCGAAAGCCCAATTTTATAAATTTGATCACATGTTTTCCAGTTGTAAAAAGTTTGGATTTCAAATTAGAATGATGTAAAACGACACCTTTTTAATACCATGATTAAAGCTATCCACGGGAAATAAATAAATAAATAAATAAATACAAATCAACGCATCCTTTTATTTAAAACGATATGCGATTCACATTTTTACCAAAATGCACTGGGCAGTTTATTCATACGGCCTAAACCAACATGTCATATATTCAAATTATATCAACGAGAGTTTGGTATAAAGAAAAGAGTTAGTTATCTATAGATCAGGCCTACTTCTTAGGAGTTTTTAATTTATTCATATTATTTTTTTCCTAATCTTATCATATTAATTCTTATTATTATTTCTTTCCTAATACTACACTAACACTTTCTCATTTTATTAGTTTTTTTTTCTTATTTTATTAAATCCTATTTTAATTTTGTTTCCTAATTCTTCTAATTTTGTTTCCTAATTCCTCCGTAGCCGTCACAGCATTCTTTTGGTAAGTTTTCTCTAGTCTACACACCTCTAGATATGTATTTAATTTAATCACTGTTACCTTATTTTATTTATCACATTTTATTTATTTCACACTTCAACACATTATTCATTATCAACTTTTATTTAACCTAACTATTTGTTCATTTATGCTGCCTTTTTAATTATACTCTTTGATCATTTATTATTTTATTTAACCTACCCTATGTTATTTACTTATGCCATATTATATAATAACATAATTATTTAGTTTATTTTTCACTTAGCTTATTCTCATCCAACTATCATATGTACCGCAAGATATTGCTAAGCGTCCTTGACTACCCAATCACGATCCCATTTCATTTTAGTCCTTAAAACACATCACACAATATACACATCAAAATCACTTTACATTCTTCTAAGGCAAACAACAAAATCATTTAAATAAACAAATACAGGATATACTTCCCTCTGGAATTTCACAAATTCACCTCGAGTACTCGTTTAACCACGAAAAAAATTTCCATACAGCGAGACTAATTCTGTAATACCCGTTAATTTCAAAATATAATTCGCTTAAGAGTATTTTAGAATTCTACAACGTTACTTTAGTTATTTATTTTGGTCATTTTTAATTTTCATATTTAATTGTTCTCTTTGAATATTATTTATGAAAATTGAGTTAAATGACTGGACTAAATATTTGCACAATGAGGGATATATTCTAAGAATGGTGAGATTCATGGAAAAGTGGTTTCAGAATGGTCAATTAATCCATTTATTGTAAATTGACTGGATGGGTTTGGATGTTGGGTTATGGATACCCATAGGTTATTGAATAACCCATTAGAAATATTTAATATAAAGTTTCAATAGTAACCCTCATTTTTCACTCAGCCGAAGGAAGCAGAAAATCATTTCTCTCTCAGTTCTTCATTTTCTTCTCAAATCCTTTCCTTGATCTTCAGAGTTTCGATTATTTGTTCGGTTCAAAAGCTTTGTAAGGATCAAAGGTAAGCTTTAATCCGATTATTTTCCTTAAATTTCAGTTTATGTAGAAGATCAGAGGAGGTTTTGTTCTTGAAGATTTTGATGATAATTCATGAATCTCAGTTGTTTTAGAAGTTATATTTGAGTTATAATCGGTTAAAAGAGTTGAAATTCTGGTTTTGAAACAAGAAAGGAAAGGATGAATTTTTGATAGATTTTTCTGCAAAAATTCGAGTTACTGTAGCGACCAGAGATTTCGGAAAAATTCTGGAAAATTTTCTACGAGTTACTGTAGCAGTTACTGTAGTGTCGGTAGTCAACGGCACTGTAGCAGTCAACGTTACTGTAGCGAACCGACACTGTAGCAAACCGTTACTGTAGCAAACCGTTACTGTAGCAGTCAGAAAATTTTACGTATTTTCGTGATTTTGTTTCCTTTCTTATGTTTCCTTGTAATATATTTTACTAGAAAATTTTCCTACACAAATTCTAGTGTGGAACAAGGTAAACTTGGTCAAATATCAAGGTGAGTGAATAACCTTGCTCAGCTAATTTGATATTACTAGTCAAAGTACAATATAAGTCCCATTTACAATATTATTTGGGTAATAAGCAATCAATTTTCATATGGGAGTATATGATGATCGGTAGAAATAAGAGTATGTAGAAATTGTTTTATTTCATGACAATTGTGCTATGTGATAAATTCTCACTATCTTGTCAATGAGTAAAGATCTACGACACGAGTTTGAAAGGGTTAAAGTCCCATACTACTCAGTGCATATCTATGAAACCCATACACGAGTTGAAAGGGTTAAAGTCCCATACTACTCGGTGTATATCTAAGAAAGCTTATACACGAGTTGAAAGGGTTAGAGTCCCATACTACTCGGTGTATACCGATGAGATCTTATTCACGAGTTTGAAAGGGTTAGAGTCCCATACTACTCGTTGTATATCTAAGAAATCTTATTCATGAGTTTGAAAGGGTTAGAGTCTCATACTTCTCGATGTATAAGACAATTAATTATATGAGTAAATGTGGTATTTGTACTTTTGATATTCTATATAGTACAGTTATTTACTTACTGAGTTTTTAAATAAACTCACACTCCCTATGATTATTTTTCAGATACAGAAAACAAAGAAGAAGAGTATCCGTTGGAAGATTAGAAGCCCCTTGGGATTACTCTCTATTTCTGTCTGGTGGGATACCAGTACTTAATAATGTGGATACTAGGAACGCTCTGTACTTACTATAGGTCTCCTAGGCTTGCGATGAGATAGAAATATCAGACTATGTATGTCTATATTTGCTTATCAGATGAATATCATTCTGTAGTGTGGAATGAATGATTAAGGTTGAATGTAAAACCTTACAGAATACATGTATATAACGTATGTTTGAGAATTATATCAAATGAGTAGTATCTTTTCACATGCTCAATTTTTGGGATGTGACAAATTTGGTATCAGAGGAAAGGTTTTATAGGTCCCCTATAGAGTACAGAGCAAAGTGATCTTTGTGGGCCCTTCCCTATTGTCATGAGCCGCGGCATGACCATAGGATTAGGTTCCATAAAAGACCTTGTAGAGTATAACGTCATTTTATAAATAACTTCTCAGTGGGGCTAGTAAGTGATATTTTGTTTATGTCTGAAAATTGTTTGTTATGTGTGTAGATCTGTGACAGATCAATGTCAGAAGGATATTCTAATAATAATGAGCATATGGGTCCAAGGAGGGCCATAAATCCACCAGTACATGTGCAAGATGATCCTAACCGTGGTGATAGTTTACATGCTCAAAGTACTGAGGGCGCAACTAGTGAGCAAGCAAGAAGAGTCGAACCTGATGCTCACGTCGGTAATGCAACTATTACACATGTGATTCATTTGATGAATGAACGATTTGACCGATTTGAGGCTGAAATGAGAGGTCGAGCTGCACAAGCTAACCTGCCAGTGGATCCTCCTATTGTTGAAGCTGAAAATGTACCACCAGCTCCGTTAGCGGGAGGAGTTAATGTAAGAGAGGTAAGAATGTCTGAATTCCAGAAAATGAGGCCTCCTACTTTTTCAGGGGAAGATCCCAAAGAGGACCCACAATGTTTCCTTGAAGATTGTGAAGCAATCTGTGATGCTATTGGGTGTTCTCCTACTCAAAAGGTAGAATTCACTTCCTTTCAGTTAAAGGGTAGGGCTGGTAAATGGTGGAGAAACTGGAAGAAAGCTAGAATTCAAGGCGCACCGCCAGTTATGTGGTCAGAATTTTACAGATTGGTTATGGATGAATTTCTTCCGGCATGTGAACGATCATCTAGGGCCAGGGATTTTCTATATCTACGGCAGGGAACCATGACTGTTGATGAATATTCAGCTCAGTTTGTTAAATTATCTGAATATGCCCCTGAAATAATTCCTTCTGAAAGGAAGAAAATAGAAAAGTTTGTGGAAGGGCTTCGTGATGCCTTATATGATCAAGTGGGTTCTAATATGAACGATTACTCTTCGTACTCAGAGACTGTTGATGTGGCCCGAAGAATGGAAAAGAGGTCAAAGAATAAAGAAGAGTATCGTCAAAAGAAGAAAGCTAGATATAGAAGATCTTTTGATCAAGGGGAAGACTCAGGGACTTTGAAACCCTTTACTGCATCACAACATGCTCCAGCCACTCCTACTAAGTCATCTTATTCTACAGCCAGTGTGGCTAAGCCTCGTTTAGAGAACAGGGGTGGTTTTAGCTCTTCTAGTAGAGGAGGTACTCATGGTAGAAGGGAAAAACCTCAGTGTCCTGAATGTGGAAAGTTTCACTTCGGAGAATGCAGGTTAAACACTGTTGGTACAGGCTGTTTTCACTGTGGACAAAAAGGACATTTTATAAGGGAGTGCCCTCAGCTCATGACAAGACCAGGTCAAGGGTCTACTTTGCCACCTCGGCCACAGTCTATTTCTGCTTCTATTACTCAAACACCAACCCCTTCAATAGGGGGTAGTATGGGAAGAGGTTCTGGAAGAGGCCAAGGTGACCGTGGAAAACAAGCTGCTGGCAGAGGAAATGCAAGAGTATATGCTCTAACCCGACAGGATGCTCAAACATCCAATGCTGTAGTTACAGGTATATTATCTGTTAATACTTTTGCTGCACCTATTTTGTTTGACCCCGGTTCTACTCACTCATATGTGTCGCCCCTATTTGCCAAGAGATTTGCATTTGATTCGATTATTCTTAAAGAACCATTCTTGGTTTCCACACCGATGAGAGAGACTTTGATGGTTAAAACATGTTATCGTTCTTGTAAAATAATCGTTGGAGGCATGAAAACTGAGATAGATCTTATGGTTCTCAATATGTTAGATTTTGATGTGATTCTAGGGATGGACTGGCTATCTTCTTGTCATGCTACTATAAATTGTCGTGACAAAGTTATTTCCTTTAATATGCCGGGGAGGAGTAATTTTGTGTTTCAAGGAGATCGAAGTGATGTACCTTGTAACATGATATCTATGTTAAGTGCCCGGCGTATGTTGCGAAAGGGATGTCAGGGATTTCTAGCTTTTATCAAAGATTTAGAAAAGAAAGAACAGAAGTTAGAAGACATACATGTGGTTAATGAATTCCCAGATGTGTTCCCAGAAGATTTACCTGGATTACCGCCAGAAAGAGATATTGAGTTCAGTATTGATTTGGTCCCAGACACAAGACCAATTTCTATTCCACCTTATCGTATAGCTCCTGTTGAGCTAAAAGAACTCAAAGAACAATTGGAAGATTTGTTGAACAAAGGGTTCATTCGCCCAAGTTTTTCACCTTGGGGTGCTCCTGTTCTTTTTTTGAAAAAGAAAGATGGTTCTATGAGATTATGTATAGATTATCGTCAGTTGAATAAAGTCACAGTGAAGAATAAGTATCCTTTACCAAGGATAGATGATTTGTTTGATCAGCTTCAAGGAGCAAAATACTTCTCAAAGATTGATCTAAGGTCTGGATATCATCAGTTACGAATTAAGAATGATGATATACCTAAGACTGCTTTTTGTACACGGTATGGACATTATGAGTTTCTTGTGATGTCTTTTGGGTTGACAAATGCACCAGCAGCATTTATGGATTTAATGAACAGAGTGTTTAAATCCTTCCTTGATAAGTTTGTAATTGTATTTATTGATGATATTTTGGTGTATTCAAAGAGTCATAAAGAACATACTGAGCATTTGAGAATAGTGCTTCAAACCTTGAGAGAGCATCAGTTGTACGCAAAGCTCTCAAAATGTGAATTCTAGATAAGTCATGTAACGTTTTTGGGACATGTTATTTCCCAAGAAGGTATTCATGTAGATCCAAGTAAAATTGAAGCAGTTAAACAGTGGCCTAGACCAACAACTGTGTCGGAAGTACGTAGTTTTCTTGGCTTAGCAGGGTATTACCGTCGCTTTGTCAAAGATTTCTCTAAGATGGCTCTCCCATTAAATAAGTTAACCCGAAAGAATGTTAAATACATTTGGGATGATTCATGTGAGCAAAGTTTCACCCAATTGAAAGAGTGTTTAACTTCTGCACTAGTCTTAATCCTACCATCAGGACCAGGGGGTTACTCTGTATTCTGTGATGCCTCAAAGATAGGCTTAGGATGTGTGTTGATGCAACATGGTAAAGTCATAGCTTATGGCTCACGTCAGCTTAAAAAGCATGAATTGAATTACCCTACTCATGATTTGGAAATGGCAGCTGTAGTGTTTGCCTTAAAGATTTGGAGACATTACTTGTATGGGGAGACTTGTCAAATTTTTACAGATCACAAAAGCCTTAAGTACATTTTTGAGCAAAGAGATCTCAATCTAAGGCAACGAAGGTGGATGGAACTTTTGAAAGATTATGATTGTACCATCCTTTACCATCCAGGTAAAGCAAATGTAGTGGCTGATGCTCTAAGTCGAAAGTCTATGGGAAGTTTAGCTCACATTGCTACTACAAGGAGGTCTCTAATACATGAACTACAAGAATTGGAAGCTGATGGAGTATTCTTCGAGATCACTGAGTCAGGTACATTTCTGGCTCATTTAACAGTTAGATCATCCCTTGTAGAAAAAGTAAAAGCAACTTTAGAAAATGACATTGATATGGTCAAAATCAGAGATAAGGCAAGGCAAGGTCTAGCACCAAGTTTCTTGGTAGATGAAGAAGGAGTCTTATGGTTTAATGGGAGACTCTGTGTCCCAACATTGAATCTTTGAAACATGAAATCTTAATAGAAGCTCATGGTTCGCCCTACGTTGTACATCCTGGTGCTGTGAAAATGTATCAGGACTTGAAACAAGTTTACTAGTGGGAGGGCATGAAGCGAGACGTGACTGACTTTGTAGCTCGATGTTTGACTTGTCAGCAAGTTAAAGCTGAACATCGACGACCACCTGGATTGATGCAAAAACTAGATATTCCCGAATGGAAGTGGGAAAGGATCACTATGGATTTTGTAGTAGGTTTACCTCGGTCAACAAAAGGAAATGACTCAATATGGGTCATAGTGGATCGACTTACTAAGTCAGCACATTTTCTTCCTGTTCATACCACTTTCAGTGTAGCAAAACTTGCTCGAATTTATGTTAAAGAAATAGTGAAACTTCATGGTGTACCAATATCCATTATATCAGATCGAGGACCTCAGTTTACTTCTCGGTTCTGGAAAGTCTTTCAAGAGGCTTTGGGTACCAAAGTGAATCTTAGCACAGCATTCCATCCTCAGACTGATGGACAGTCCGAAAGGACAATTCAGACTTTAGAGGATATGCTAAGAGCTTGTGTGATGGATTTCAGTGGAAGTTAGGAAGATCATTTGTCTCTTATTGAATTTGCTTATAACAACAGTTACCAAGCCAGTATTCAGATGGCACCTTTTGAGGCTTTATATGGGAGACGGTGTCGATCTCCTATAGGTTGGTTTGAACTTGGTGAAACCAAAATATTTGGACCTGAGATGATTCAGGAAGATATAAATAAAGTTAAACTGATCAGAGAAAAGTTGTTAACTGCTCAGAGTAGACAGAAGTCTTATGCGGACAACCGACGACGTGACCTTGAATTTGCAATAGGTGATATGGTTTTCTTACGAATCTTACCTATGAAGGGAGTAATGAGATTCGGGAAGAAAGGCAAGCTTAGTCCGAGGTATGTTGGCCCATATGAGGTTGTAGACAGAGTGGGTAATGTGGCATATCGCCTAGACCTACCTTCCAACCTAGAGGGAGTTCATCCAATATTTGATGTGTCCATGCTACGGAAGTATCTTCCTGATCCTTCTCATGTCATTCAACCCCAAGAAGTTCATTTTGATGAAACTCTCACCTACGAAGAGGTACCAGTAGCTATCCTTGATAGAAAAGTCAAGAAATTGCGTACCAAAGAAATTCCTACTGTCAAGGTTCTTTGGAGAAATCATTCTCGCGAGGAAGCTACGTGGGAGGCAGAAGATGAGATGTGGAAAAACTATCCACATTTATTTGAAACTTGAGGTAAGATTTTAATTCGGACGACCGAATTCTTTTAAGGGGGGTAGAATGTAATACCCGTTAATTTTAAAATATAATTCGCTTAAGAGTATTTTAGAATTCTACAACGTTACTTTAGTTATTTATTTTGGTCATTTTTAATTTTCATATTTAATTGTTCTCTTTGAATATTATTTATGAAAATTGAGTTAAATGACTGGACTAAATATTTGCACAATGAGGGATATATTCTAAGAATGGTGAGATTCATGGAAAAGTGGTTTCAGAATGGTCAATTAATCCATTTATTGTAAATTGACTGGATGGGTTTGGATGTTGGGTTATGGATACCCATGGGTTATTGAATAACCCATTAGAAATATTTAATATAAAGTTTCAATAGTAACCCTCATTTTTCACTCAGCCGAAGGAAGCAGAAAAGCATTTCTCTCTCAGTTCTTCAGTTTCTTCTCAAATCCTTCCCTTGATCTTCAGAGTTTCGATTATTTGTTCGGTTCAAAAGCTTTGTAAGGATCAAAGGTAAGCTTTAATCCGATTATTTTCCTTAAATTTCAGTTTATGTAGAAGATCAGAGGAGGTTTTGTTCTTGAAGATTTTGATGATAATTCATGAATCTCAGTTGTTTTAGAAGTTATATTTGAGTTATAATCGGTTAAAAGAGTTGAAATTCTGGTTTTAAAACAAGAAAGGAAAGGATGAATTTTTGATAGATTTTTCTGCAAAAATTCGAGTTACTGTAGCGACCAGAGATTTCGAAAAAATTCTGAAAAATTTTCTACGAGTTACTGTAGCAGTTACTGTAGTGTCGGTAGTCAACGGTACTGTAGCAGTCAACGTTACTGTAGCGAAACGACACTGTAGCAAACCATTACTGTAGCAAACCGTTACTGTAGCAAACTGTTACTGTAGCAGTCAGAAAATTTTACGTATTTTCGTGATTTTGTTTCCTTTCTTATGTTTCCTTGTAATATATTTTACTAGAAAATTTTCCTACACAAATTCTAGTGTGGAACAAGGTAAACTTGGTCAAATATCAAGGTGAGTGAATAACCTTGCTCAGCTAATTTGATATTACTAGTCAAAGTACAATATAAGTCCCATTTACAATATTATTTGGGTAATAAGCAATCAATTTTCATATGGGAGTATATGATGATCGGTAGAAATAAGAGTATGTAGAAATTGTTTTATTTCATGACAATTGTGCTATGTGATAAATTCTCACTATCTTGTCAATGAGTAAAGATCTACGACACGAGTTTGAAAGGGTTAAAGTCCCATACTACTCAGTGCATATCTATGAAACCCATACACGAGTTGAAAGGGTTAAAGTCCCATACTACTCGGTGTATATCTAAGAAAGCTTATACACGAGTTGAAAGGGTTAGAGTCCCATACTACTCGGTGTATACCGATGAGATCTTATTCACGAGTTTGAAAGGGTTAGAGTCCCATACTACTCGTTGTATATCTAAGAAATCTTATTCATGAGTTTGAAAGGGTTAGAGTCCCATACTTCTCGATGTATAAGACAATTAATTATATGAGTAAATGTGGTATTTGTACTTTTGATATTCTATATAGTACAGTTATTTACTTACTGAGTTTTTAAATAAACTCACACTCCCTATGATTATTTTTCAGATACAGAAAACAAAGAAGAAGAGTATCCGTTGGAAGATTAGAAGCCCCTTGGGATTACTCTCTATTTCTGTCTGGTGGGATACCAGTACTTAATAATGTGGATACTAGGAACGCTCTGTACTTACTATAGGTCTCCTAGGCTTGCGATGAGATAGAAATATCAGACTATGTATGTCTATATTTGCTTATCAGATGAATATCATTCTGTAGTGTGGAATGAATGATTAAGGTTGAATGTAAAACCTTACAGAATACATGTATATAACGTATGTTTGAGAATTATATCAAATGAGTAGTATCTTTTCACATGCTCAATTTTTGGGATGTGACAAATTCCTTCTCACAAGACTGTAATACCTCGAGTATTACATTACTTCTCTTTAAAGAAATTTGTTCACCGAATTTCGACAACCACTAACTCTCCCACTGGCGGTTTGCTACTAAGACTTTGATTTATTTTTATGCATTGAAATGGTTCACGCAAGTTCTCTTTGGGACTTCCCCCCTAAACAGTTAACCCCCGTTATGCATCATAAGTCCTTAATCCCACATTCAATAGTATTTTGTGTTCCGCTATAGACGACAATATCTTTATAAGCCCACAACTCCAGAAAGAGAAAAACCTATACAACTACTATTGAAGAGTATGACAAGAAAAAAAGACACTAACGACTTCTATAAGGCCTTTTGCGGATATCCGTTCTATGACTGTGTCGCAATTCACAACAACAGGTGAAGTTCCACAAAAGATGATTCGCTTTGTAGTCCATACGAGACCTATTTTGTAATATTCGTTGTATTTTTAAGTATAAGTATTCAAGAATTACAATAAATTTATTTTGGAGAAAATAAATTCCTTATCTGTTTAATTTTTGTATACTTGTTTGTGCATATTATTGAAAATACAGATTTCTATTTATAGATTGTATAAATTGTGGGATAGATGTTATAATATGAAATTTATCCCTTGGATGAAATATGACTTGAGCAAAGAGGAATCTGAAAGAAACTGAGAGAAAAATAATATTTTATATGAGAAAATTCCTTTAGGGACTAAATTGAAAGGGATAAAAGTGAAAATAAACTTAAAGGTTTAAAAGAAAGGATAATTTTTCCTTTAGTTTCTAATAATAACGACTAACTCAGCCACCTCGTGATCGCACAGTAAACTAAATTATTAAAATGTCATTTTTTATAAATAGTAAATTGAATATTTTATTAACGCATAGTATCAAATAGTATCATTGACTTTTCCTATAAATAGATCATTCCATTTCACTTCTAAACTCACACCTTCAGTTTCTATTCTCTCCTCTCCTTAAAACTTCTCCTGCTCTAACATTAGGACTTTGAAATTTTAGGTATTTCTTCCTTAGCCTAGATCCAAGCGGAACCTGAAATCCAGCTACGTATTCTTCTCTGTAACAACTCGAAAAAGTGATTTGGATACGGAATTTATGTGAGTGGATGACCTTGCTAACCGACTTTATTTACTTTCATTCCAAGTACAATATAAATCCTACCACATATCGCAATTAAATTTCATATTTAATGATGATTACTGGATAATGAAATTTATTATTTGATTTAAGATTATATTGATGAGAATTATGATTGAGTATATAATACACATGGAATGGTTGAGGGCTTAACCCAAGATACTAATGCATGAAATTATACACATAGAATGATTGAGGGCTTTATTCCCCAAGATACCAATGCATGGAATTATACACATGGAATGGATGAGGGCTTGATCCTCCAAGATACCAATGCATGTAGTGATTGGGAATATAAATACAATGGAAACTAAATTCATGAACATAAACTACAGAGGTATAGAAACCCTGAACATGAAAATAACTGTTCTTATTGTGATTATGATTATGATATTTGTACCTGTGACATATTTATTATTGCATATTCATTTAGTCACTGAGTTTTGATGAACTCACACTCTCTATGAACATTTTTTTAAAATACAGTGGATGAGAATAAAGGAAATCCGCAGGAGGAATAGTATTCCATGATGATACTTTCCACGTTGTCTGGATGGTTTATGAATCCAAAAGTTTAGGAATGCTCTGTAATCTCTATAGGTCACCTAAGTTTGAAAATTTGTATCATACTGTATGATATTTGGCTTGTATTTACTGTTTCACTATGTTGAATTATATATATATATGCAAAAATATCTTTCTTGAAAAATTTTGTTATGTATTAGTACTGATTAGAGATTTTATGGGATACCATAGAGGTATATCCTTGAGTTTATAGAGTTACTCACATGTCATAAATTGAGATGTGACATAATTAATCTATGCTCTGATACTATTTTTGTCACGATTCGATTCTCAGACACGTGACCAGTACAATAACGACGCTTCCCTGTTATTGTCACGACCCATTTTCTAGGCACATGACCGGCACAATGATGAATATCCCATCACTGTAAGCCTTTCGATAAATTCTTCCCACAAGTAAAATTGTTAGTCACTATCTCTATATTCTCAAAATACCATTCCTTAATAAATACAAAGAAAATACATCAGATTTTCTTAATTAAAAATAATAGATCCTCAGTACAAAATACATTATCATACTGAAATACAAGCCAAATACCAAACCCCTGACCTAGATGTCCTAGACGGTTACAGAGCAACATACTGTATAACAAAAGAAGGGCCTACCCGACAGCGGGAAGGTCCAACGTGATCTACTCCTCTAGCGGATGTTCTTCGGCGGCAACCTGATCTGAACAAAAAGTTTGTACAGAGAGTGTGAGCTTTTAAACTCAGTGAGCAAATCGGCCTAGCGTTAATAAAATTCAAATACATCACCAGTCATGCAAGCATATCCGAAGGCTCAAGCTCAACCAATAGACATAGTTAGAAATTACATACAAGAAAAATTCATCCAATTCAACAAACGATACTAGTACTCGTCAATGGCAATATATCCCGGAGAGCGCACACAGGCCGGCTCACCAATTTTGTATTTTTCCGCCATGAAGCACAACCTCATCCTCTTAGCTAGGGCGCCTCACGGATTTATCACCAATCCGGGCTATATCCCTACTGAGGGAATCATCGTCTCCACACTCATTGGTCAAGACACCCTTTAACCCGGGTTTTCCGCCTTGCCGTGAGAGGGGGTACTGTACCGCTTAATCACAATCAATAGTACAACAGTTCATATCATAATCAGAAGCACAATATAATACTCATCCATATAACAGATATAGTATATAACTATATGATTCAAATTTCATATCATCATGAGATACTTGCTTTGTCTTATCCATACTTCTGGATTAATTATCTCATTATATTCGTCATTCTGAATCCAATTTCCCCCTATGAATCTTGGGAGTGTCCTACGACATACTTTTTATCACCAGTAATGCTAAAACTCTATTAAAACAGGGTCGTTTCACTCACTTGGATTCCGTACGAGTATCACTTCTCTAAATCGTTACGGACAAGAGTACGCAGGTGAATTTCAGTGTTCCGCTACAGAGATTTTCATGAAAGATTACAGAAAATACGTTAAGATCGTTTTCGTATAGATACTGTTCATACGTACGGGGTACTATTCATATAGTCACTATTCATGCATACAGTACTATTTATACGGTCACTATTCATACGTACGGGTACTATTTATATCGGAAATACAGAATACAACCTGTAAAAGAGTACACCAGGTAAGTTCCCAGGAAAGAGTGGAGGGTCACACTGGACACACTTAAAAACCAGGTCTTTCCTTAGCCAGAACTTTCCTAGACATGTATTCTCCACAGATTATATTCTATTTCGGTAATCAGAGAATCAAAATAACAGCTAACGACAGTTTTTCTGATGTGGAAGATCGGCCAAAGCCGCAACCACAGAGCATACTTAAGAAAATAACTTCTAAAATTTGAAAGACATAGAAAGGGCATAGTATCCTTACCTAAGCAAAAACGGAAAGGCCCAAAATCTCAGAAGCCTAGCGTCGGAGCAAGAGAAACTTAAGGAGAGAAGAAGAGAAGTTGAAGGTGTGAGTTTAGAAGTGAAATGGAAGGGCCTATTTATAGCAAAAGTCAAGGGTACTATTTGATACTATGCGTTAATAAAATATTCAATTTACTATTTATGAAAACGACATTTCTAATAATGCAGTTACTGTGCACCTTACTGTAAAATTTTTCGTTTATTTACTATTAGAAACTTAAAGGGAAAACTATCCTTTCACCTGAAACCTTTAAGTTTCTTTTCAATTGAGTCCTTTCAATTTAGTCCCTGAGGGTATTTTTACACATAAAACGTCATTTTCTCCTACAAACTTCTTTCTAGTTTTCTCTTATAACCAAACCACATCTAGTACTTGACATTTTGATTGTATAAATGAACAGTACCATATACGTAAATAGTATTATACGGGTGAATAGTACCGTATACTGAAATAGTAACAGTAGTTTGAAAACACGCATTTATATTTTATTTTTCATGGGTATTACATTATCACCCCCTTTAAGAAATTCGGTCCTCCGAATTTAAATTACCTCAAGTCGTAAAAAGATGCGGATATCTAGAACGCATGTCGGCCTCGGCTTCCCATGTGACTTCTTCGTGAGTTTGATTCCTCCACAAAACTTTGAAGGATGGAATCTCCTTAGATCGGAGTTTCTTTACTTGACTATCGAGGATAGCCACCGGTATCTCCTCGTATGACAAGTTTTCATCTACTATGATAGAATCATTCTGAGAAGGGTGAAGTATGTGAGAAGGGTCAGGAAGGTACTTCCTTAACATGGATACGTGAAAAACAGGGTGAATCCCTTCCAGATCCATAGGTAGGGCAAGCCGATAAGCCACTTTTCCCACTCGTTCTAGAATCTTATAAGGCCCGATGTATCTAGGACTCAACTTTCCTTTCCTTCCAAATCTCAACACACCTTTCATTGGAGAGACCTTAAGGAATACCATATCGCCGACTGAGAACTCCAAATCACGTCGTCTGTGGTCAGCGTATGCCTTTTGTCTACTTTGAGCTGCTCGCATCCTATCTTGTATTGTCTTAACCTTGGTTAGGGCATCCTGGGCCAAGTCAGGTCCTAATGCTTTCGCTTCACCTACCTCGAACCAACCGATCGGAGATCTGCAACGTCTCCCATACAAGGCCTGAAAGGGTGCCATCCCAATAGTGGCCTGGTAGCTGTTGTTATATGCGAACTCTACAAGATACAAATGCTTTTCCCAGCTACCACTGAAATCTAGAATACAAGCTCGTAACATATCCTCTAGCGTCTGAATCGTCCGCTCTGACTGTCCGTCTGTCTGTGGGTGAAAAGCGGTACTAAGGTCCACTCGAGTACCTAATGCCTCTTGAAAACTTCTCCAGAAACGAGAGGTAAATTGAGGACCTCTATCAGAAATGATAGATATAGGTACTCCATGCAACTTTACTATTTCTTTAATATACAATTGTGCCAACGTTACTACACCATAAGTGGTTTTGACTGGAATGAAGTGTGCTGATTTGGTTAGTCGGTCAACAATGACCCAAACTGAGTCATAACCTCCTGTGGAGCGAGGTAGACCAACAACAAAGTCCATCGTCACTCGTTCCCATTTCCATTCAGGAATCTCTAATTGTTGTAACGAGCCTCCTGGCTTTAGATGCTCAACCTTAACCTGTTGACAGGTTAAACAACGAGACACAAATTCTGCTATGTCTTGTTTCATTCCTTTCCACCAGTAGATCTGTTTCAGATCCTGATACATCTTGGTGGCTCCTGGATGTACAGCATATACAGCACGATGGCCTTCTTCCATGATGTCTCGTCTAAGAGTTCCAACATGTGGTACACACAATCGTTGTTCAAAATGTAAGACTCCTGTATCGTCGAGTGTGAAACTATTTACTTCACCAATCTTCACCTTTTCCATAATTTGGACAAGCTCAGGATCCTCCATTTGGGATATCCGTATCTGGTCTACAAGGGAAGATCTAGCCCTGATATGGGCTAAGAATGATCCTGTCCTTGTAACCTCAAGAGTAGCACCTTTTGCTCTCAGCTCTTGTAGTTCTTGGATCAATGGTCTTTTTGTTACTGCTATATGGGCCAGACTACCCATAGATTTTTGACTCAAGGCATCTGCTACCACGTTCGCTTTGCCTGGGTGGTAAAGAATATTGCAATCGTAGTCTTTTAGTAATTCTACCCATCTCCTTTGCCTCAAGTTTAGGTCCTTTTGGTCGAAAATATATTTTAGACTTTTATGGTCAGTATAGATTTCACAAGTTTCTCCGTATAGATAATGTCTCCATATCTTTAAAGCGAAAACTACTGCTGCCATTTCCAGATCGTGGGTGGGGTAGTTTTGTTCATGTTTCTTAAGTTGTCTCGATGCATATGCCACTACCTGGCCATGCTGCATGAGAACACATCCCAACCCTACTCTTGATGCATCGCAGTATACTGTAAAACCTTCTGGTCCTGAGGGTAAGACCAATACAGGTGCGGAGATTAACCTTTTCTTGAGTTCTTGGAAGCTTTCTTCACAAGCGTCATCCCATTGGTACTTTACTCCTTTCCTAGTCAGTCGTGTGAGAGGGGCGGCTAACTGGAAAAAATTTTGGATGAAACGACGATAATATCCTGCCAATCCCAAGAAGCTGCGAATCTCCGTGACGGAGGTAGGTCTAAGCCATATTTTGACCGCTTCTACTTTGCTTGGGTCTGCTTGGATGCCATCTTTGGAGATCACATGTCCTAAGAAAGTTACACGATCAATCCAAAACTCGCATTTAGAGAATTTGGCGTACAATTGATGATCCCTCAATGTCTGCAAGGTGTTGTTCGTGCTCTTCTGAAGTCTTTGAGTACACCAGAATGTCGTCTATGAAGACAATGACAAATTTGTCTAAAAAGGATTTAAAAATCCTATTCATTAAATCCATGAAAGCAGCTGGTGTATTAGTTAATCCAAATGACATCACCAAGAACTCGTAGTGCCCATATCTGGTACGGAAGGCTGTTTTAGACACATCCTCCTCCTTGATCTTGAGTTGGTGATAACCAGACCTCAAGTCAATCTTTGAAAAACACTTGGCTCCTTGAAGTTGATCGAAAAGGTCGTCGATGCGAGGCAACGGGTATTTATTTTTGATAGTTACCTTATTCAGTTGCCTGTAATCTATGCATAGCCTCATCGATCCGTCCTTCTTTTTCACGAACAGAACAGGAGCTCCCCAAGGTGAATAACTTGGCCTTATAAAGCCTTTGTCTAGCAAGTCCTGTAACTGAGTCTTTAACTCTTTTAATTCTGTTGGTGCCATTCTATAAGGGGGTATGGAGATTGGGCGAGTATCTGGTTCTAACTCTATCTGGAACTCAATCTCTCGATCTGGGGGTATACCTGGTAGATCATCTGGGAAGACATCTACAAACTCCTGGACTACTGGAACGTCTTCTACTTTTAGTTCTTCTTTCTTAATATCTTTAACGAATGCCAAGTATCCTTGACAGCCCTTTCGCAATAAACGTTGGGCACACATTAAAGATATAAGATTCCCAGAAATTTCACTCCGTTCACCATGAAATACGAAAGAAGGCTCCCCCGGAATATGGAACTTAACTATCTTATTATAGCAATCCAGGGTGGCATGACAAGATGCCAGCCAATCCATGCCCAAGATGACATCAAAGTCTGTCATATCTAACAGCATTAGGTCTACTGTTGTATTTATTTCTCCGACTCTTACCTTGCAAGCTCGATAGCCTCGTTCTATTAGTAAGGTGCCTCCAGTAAGCGTAGTTACTAAAAACGGACATTCTAATCTAACAACTTTTTGCTTAAAGTTCTTAGCAAAGAATGGTGACACATAGGAATGTGTAGAGCCAGAGTCAAACAAAACATGTGCAAAATTTGATTCAATCAGAAGAGTACCTGCTACCACCGTATTAGACGCCTGAGCATCTTGACGGGTTAAAGCGAATACTCGAGCGTTCCCTCGGCCTGCTGAAGCCTGACCTCGACCACCTTGTCCTCTGCCAGCACCTCTTCCGATTCCATTGCCTCCTACAGTTACAGGGGATCTGTTGGCAACAGTAGTGTAATACCCAAAAAAAAATAAAATATAAATATTTGTTTTGAAACTACTGTTACTATTTCAGTATACGGTACTATTCACCCGTATAATACTATTTACGTATACGATACTGTTCATTTATACAATCGAAATGTCAAGTATTAGATGTGGTTTGGTCATAAGAGAAAACTAGAAAGAAGTTCGTAGGAGAAAATGACGTTTTATGTGTAAAAATACGCTCAGGGACTAAATTGAAAGGACTGATTTGAAAAGAAACTTAAAGATTTAAGAGAAAGGATAGTTTTCTCTTTAAGTTTCTAATAGTAAATAAAAGAAAATTTTCAGCCACGATTTGCACAGTAACTGCATTATTAGAAATATCATTTTCATGAATAGTAAATTGAATATTTTATTAACGCATAGTGTTAAATAGTACCCTTGACTTTTGCTATAAATAGGCCCTTCCATTTCACTTCTAAACTCACACCTTCAACTTCTCTTCTTCTCTCCTTAAGTTTCTCTTACTCCAATGTTAGGCTTATGAGATTTTGGGCCTTTCTTTTTCAGCTTAGGTAAGGATACTATGCCCTTTCTATGTCTTTCAAATTTTAGAAGTTAATTTCTTAAGTATGCTCTGTGGTTGCGGTTTTGGCCGATCTTCCACGTCAGAAAAACTGTCCTTAGCTGTTTATATGTTATTTTGATTCTCTGATTACCGAAATAGAATGTAAACTGTGAAGAATACATGTCTAGGAAAGTTCTGGCTAAGGAAAGACCTGGTTTTTAAGTGTGTAAAGTGTGACTCTCCACTCTTTCCTGGGAACTTACCTGGTGTACTCTTTTACAGATTGCATTCTCTATTTCTGGTATGAATAGTACCCATACGTATGAATAGTACCCATACGTATGAATAGTAATCGTATGAATAGTAACCGTACATATGAATAGTAACCGTACGTAAAAATAATATTCATACGTATGAATAGTGATCGTATGTACAAATATTATCCGTATGTATAAATAGTATCCGTACGTATGAATAGTGACTATATATATGAATAGTACCGTATGTATGAATAGTACCGTATGTATGAACAGTATCTGTATGAAAACAATCCTAACTTGTTTTCTCTAATCTTTCATGAAAATCTCCGTAGCAGAACACTGAAATTCATCTGTGTACTCTTGTCTGTAACGACTTAGAGAAGCGATATTCGTACGGAATCCAGGTGAGTGAAACGACCCCGTTTTAATAGAGTTTTAGCATTACTAGTGATAAAAAGTATGTCGTAGGACACTCCCAAGATTCATAGGGGGAAATTGGATTCAGAATGACGAATCTAAATGAGATAATTAATCCATAAGTATGGATAAAATGAAATAAGTATCTTATGATGATGTGAAGTTTGAATGTTTTCAAAAATGGATTAATTGTTATCTTGATATGTGGTTTATAAATCCATAATATAGTTATATACTATACCTGTTATATGAATGAATATTATATTGAGCTTCTGATTATGATATGAAATGCTTTTGATTGTGATTGAGCGGGACAGTACCCCCTCTCACGGCAAGGCGGAAAACCCGGTTGACAGGGTGTCTTGACCAATGAGTGTGGAGACAACGATTCCCTCAGTAGGGATATAGCCCGGATTGGTGATAAATCCGTGAGGCGCCCTAGCTAAGAGGATGAGGTTGTGCGTCATGGCGGAAATATACATAATTGGTGAGCCGGCCTGTGTGCGCTCTCTGGGATATATTGCCATTGACGAGTACTAGTAACGTTTGTTGAATTGGATGAATTTTTATCTTGTATGTAAGAGGATGAGGTTGTGCGTCATGGCGGAAATATACATAATTGGTGAGCCGGCCTGTGTGCGCTCTCCGGGATATATTGCCATTGACGAGTACTAGTAACGTTTGTTGAATTGGATAAATTTTTATCTTCTGCCTATTGGTTGAGTATGAGCCTTTGGATATGCTTGCATGACTGGTAATGTATTTGAATTTTATTAATGCGAGACCGATTCGCTCATTGACCTTAAAAGCTCACATTGTTTGTACAACCTTTTTGTTCAGATCAGGTTGCCATCGAAGAATATCTGCTAAAGGAGTAGATCACTTTGGACCTTCCCGTTGTCGGGTAGACCTCTCTTCTGTTATAGATTATGTTGCTCTGTAATCGTCTAGGACATCTAGTTCAGGGGTTCGACATTTGGCTTGTATGTCAGTATAATATGTATTTTAAATTGATAATCTATGATTACATGCAAATCATCTCTATGATTTTCAGATAAGAAAATTTGATATATTTATCGGAAGGCTTACAGTGATGAGAGATTCATAAGGGGAAATTGGATTCAGAATGGCGAATATAATGAGATAATTAATCCAGAAGTATGGATAAGAAAAAGCAAGTATCTCATGATGATGTGAAGATTGAATCTCTTGAATTGTAGTTTATAAAGCTATAATATAGTTATATACTATACCTGTTATATGGATGAATATTATATTGAGCTTCTGATTATGATATGAAATGCTATTGATTGTGATTGAGCGGGACAGTACCCCCTCTCACGGCAAGGCGAAAAACCCGGTTGACAGGGTGTCTTGACCAATGAGTGTGGAGACAACGATTCCCTCAGTAGGGATATAGCCCGGATTGGTGATAAATCCGTGAGGCGCCCTAGCTAAGAGGATGAAGTTGTGCGTCATGGCGGAAATATACATAATTGGTGAGCTGGCCTGTGTGCGCTCTCCGGGATATATTGCCATTGACGAGTACTAGTAACGTTTGTTGAATTGGATGAATTTTTATCTTCTTGTATGTAAAAGGATGATGTTATGCGTCATGGCGGAAATATACATAATTGGTGAGCCGGCCTGTGTGCGCTCTCTGGGATATATTGCCATTGACGAGTACTAGTAACGTTTGTTGAATTGGATGAATTTTTATCTTCTGTCTATTGGTTGAGTATGAGCCTTTGGATATGCTTGCATGACTGGTAATGTATTTGAATTTTATTAACGCGAGGCCGATTCGCTCATTGAGTTTAAAAGCTCACACTGTTTGTACAACCTTTTTGTTCAGATCAGGTTGCCAGCAAAGAATATCTGCTAGAGGAGTAGATCACTTTGGACCTTCCCGTTGTCGGGTAGACCCCTCTTTTGTTATAGATTATGTTGCTCTGTAATCGTCTAGGACATCTAGGTCAGGGGTTTGGTATTTGGCTTGTATTTCAGTACAATAATGTATTTTATGTTGAGGATCTATTATTACATGCAAATCATCTCTATGATTTTCATATAAGAAAATTTGATATATTTATCGGAAGGCTTACAGTGATGAGAGATTCATCATTGTGCCGGTCATGTGCCCAGAAAACGGGTCGTGACAAGTAGCCTCTGATTGATTAGGGCGTACTGACCCTTGGCCAGATCTCGTGTAGAGTTGGGGGCAATCTCTTTTGATGTGGCCCTGTTGACCACATTGGTAACAAACCCTAGTGTTGTTGTTGACAAAACAAGCTCCGAAGTGATTTCTTTCACATTTAGAGCACCAGGGCCTTTGTTGACCCCCTGTACCACTTTGTTGACGCTGCGGTGCACTAGCGGTAGAGGCTGCACGTCCAGAACTCTCTCCGTGGTAGCGTGATTTCTCATCTTGTTTCCTCTTTCTTTTGTTATTCCATTTTTCTTTTTGCATATCTCTTTCTTCCATCATACGGGCGATGTCGACGGCTTCTGTGTAAAATGAAAAATCTCGTATTTTCGATCCCACCCTGTCAAATAAAGATTCTCGAAGGCCTTTAATAAACCGTCGGATCTTTTCTTTCTCAGTTAGGACCATGTGAGTAGCATATTCAGACAACTCTATAAACAGATTGTCGTATTCATTGACGGTTCGTGATCCTTACCGAAGTGCCTCAAACTCATTCATCTTTGCTTCTCGTATACTCTCCGGAATAAATTGTTCTCGAAAAATTCTTTTAAAGTCATTCCATTTAACGGGTGGGTATTTCTGGCCATGCCCTTCTTCCATGTTCGCTACCAGCGGTCCGCCTTAGCTCTTAATTGAAAGGTAACAAGGGTTACTTTTCGAGGTTCAGGGCATTCTAGCGTGTCAAGGATTTTTTCACAGTCATCTAGAAAACGTTGTGGGTCTTCATTAACATCTCCTGCAAAGGTTGGCGGATTCAGCTTCATAAATTCTGAAATCTTGACCTCTGTCCCTACCCAATCCTGAGGAGGGGGTGGAGGTGGCATCTGATCTGTTTCTTGTACTTTTGCAGCATGTACTGATGCCTGTGAGCCATCTTCAGATGATTGTCCCATCAGAAGTTCCTTTAGCCCATTCACCTCGTTCTGCATTGCAGCTAATGCTTCCATCACTACAGTCGCGTCGATTTGTGATGGTTCTCCAGCATTTCTTCCAGGGTTTTCAGTGGATATTTCTCTGTTTTATGCATGGTTATCTTCTGCACGGTTAGGCATCTCCAGTCTTGCATTTGCTGACTGAGCAGCTGGAGGGACCAAGGCCCTGCCAGATCTTGTGCGGATTCCAGAAGCGTTTGATTTTCTTGGTGCCATCTAAACTTATTCTACAATTAAGAATAATATATATCGTCACTATTATGCTTCAAGTAAAGACACGAAAGAAAGGGATTTTAAACTCTACAGGGCTTTTGGTGGATCTTCATCCTATGATCGTGCTGCAGTCACGACAATAGGGGAAGGCCCACTAAAGATACCTTGCTCTGTAATCACTAGAAGACCTAACAACCTATGCTTTGATACCAACTTTGTCACGACCCATTTTCTAGGCACATGACCGGCACAATGATGAATATCCCATCACTGTAAGCCTTTCGATAAATTCTTCCCACAAGTAAAATTGTTAGTCACTATCTCTATATTCTCAAAATACCATTCCTTAATAAATACAAAGAAAATACATCAGATTTTCTTAATTAAAAATAATAGATCCTCAGTACAAAATACATTATCATACTGAAATACAAGCCAAATACCAAACCCCTGACCTAGATGTCCTAGACGGTTACAGAGCAACATACTGTATAACAAAAGAAGGGCCTACCCGACAGCGGGAAGGTCCAACGTGATCTACTCCTCTAGCGGATGTTCTTCGGCGGCAACCTGATCTGAACAAAAAGTTTGTACAGAGAGTGTGAGCTTTTAAACTCAGTGAGCAAATCGGCCTAGCGTTAATAAAATTCAAATACATCACCAGTCATGCAAGCATATCCGAAGGCTCAAGCTCAACCAATAGACATAGTTAGAAATTACATACAAGAAAAATTCATCCAATTCAACAAACGATACTAGTACTCGTCAATGGCAATATATCCCGGAGAGCGCACACAGGCCGGCTCACCAATTTTGTATTTTTCCGCCATGACGCACAACCTCATCCTCTTAGCTAGGGCGCCTTACGGATTTATCACCAATCCGTGCTATATCCCTACTGAGGGAATCATCGTCTCCACACTCATTGGTCAAGACACCCTTTAACCCGGGTTTTTCGCCTTGCCGTGAGAGGGGGTACTGTACCGCTCAATCACAATCAATAGTACAACAGTTCATATCATAATCAGAAGCACAATATAATACTCATCCATATAACAGGTATAGTATATAACTATATGATTCAAATTTCATATCATCATGAGATACTTGCTTTGTCTTATCCATACTTCTGGATTAATTATCTCATTATATTCGTCATTCTGAATCCAATTTCCCCCTATGAATCTTGGGAGTGTCCTACGACATACTTTTTATCACTAGTAATGCTAAAACTCTATTAAAACAGGGTCGTTTCACTCACCTGGATTCCGTACGAGTATCACTTCTCTAAATCGTTACGGACAAGAGTACGCAGGTGAATTTCAGTGTTCCGCTACAGAGATTTTCATGAAAGATTACAGAAAATACGTTAAGATCGTTTTCGTACAGATACTGTTCATACGTACGGGCACTATTCATACAGTCACTATTTATACGTACGGTACTATTCATACGTACGGTACTATTTATACGGTCACTATTCATACGTACGGGTACTATTCATACCAGAAATACAGAATACAACCTGTAAAAGAGTACACCAGGTAAGTTCCCAGGAAAGAGTGGAGGGTCACACTGGACACACTTAAAAACCAGGTATTTTCTTAGCCAGAACTTTCCTAGACATGTATTCTCCACAGATTATATTCTATTTCGGTAATCAGAGAATCAAAATAACAGCTAACGACAGTTTTTTTGATGTGGAAGATCGGCCAAAGCCGCAACCACAGAGCATACTTAAGAAAATAACTTCTAAAATTTGAAAGACATAGAAAGGGCATAGTATCCTTACCTAAGTAAAAACGGAAAGGCCCAAAATCTCAGAAGCCTAGCGTCGGAGCAAGAGAAACTTAAGGAGAGAAGAAGAGAAGTTGAAGGTGTGAGTTTAGAAGTGAAATAGAAGGACCTATTTATAGCAAAAGTCAAGGGTACTATTTGACACTATGCGCTAATAAAATATTCACATTTCTAATAATGCAGTTACTGTGCACTTTACGTAGGATGGAAAATTTTTCGTTTATTTACTATTGGAAACTTAAAGCGAAAATTATCCTTTCACCTGAAACCTTTAAGTTTCTTTTCAATTCAGTCCTTTCAATTTAGTCCCTGAGGGTATTTTTACACATAAAATGTCATTTTCTCCTACAAACTTCTTTCTAGTTTTCTCTTATAACCAAACCACATCTAGTACTTGACATTTTGATTGTATAAATGAACAGTACCATATACGTAAATAGTATTATACGGGTGAATAGTACCATATACTGAAATAGTAACAGTAGTTTGAAAACACGCATTTATATTTTATTTTTCATGGGTATTACAGTTATAGTAAGCATAACCTATCCCCGATATACCCCAGGGATCGCATATTTCAACATGGAGGTTTTCATAATTTAAAAAGAAATAAAATATTTGATAACCAAGTATCTTAATGAATTTAACATTATCTTACATATGTAAAATGTAAGTTTATTTTTCAAAATAAGTAAGTGTCATAACAAGCTTTACATTCAAGTGAATTGATTTATTCATATAAACAAAATTAAACAATTCCATAAGTTGCCCCAAAAGTCCCCTAAGTGTCATACGTAATTACAGAGTGACCTACAGACACAAATAAAAAACAACAGATAAGGCCAACCCGATAACGAGAAGGTCCACAGTATGGCCCACTACTTCTCAGGCGGTTGCTTCTCAACAATAACTGGATCTATAAGAAAAACAATCGCAGAGAGTAAGAGAGAGGGCGTTTAGGGTTTTTCTTTTCATGTGGTCATTTAGTGTTTCCTTTTTGTGAGAGAGTGACTGTGGGACGAGTAGGGTTTAGTTGCTTGAGTGGAGAGGCGTTTTAGGGTCTCTAAAGTGTTGGTGGCCGTGTGAGTAATTTAGGTTAGGTGGGAGTCTTTAAATTGATTTTATTTGAAATCAAGGTTAAGTGTTGTATTAAGACTTTTTTTATATTTTTATTTGTTTCATTATCTATAGATCACGCCTACTTCTTAAGAGTTTTTAATTTATTCATATGATTTTTCTTTCTTAATCTTATCATATTAATTTTTATTTATTTTTCCTAATACTACACTAACACTTTCATATTTTATTAGTTTCCTTTTTATTTATTTTACTAAATCCGATTTTAATTTTGTTTCCTAATTCCTCCATAGCCCTCACGGCATTCTTTTGATAAGTTTTCTCTAGTCTAAACACCTCTAGATATGCATTTAATTTAATCACTTTTACCTTATTTTATTTATTTCACACCTCACTACATTTATGCTCCCTTTTTAATTATACGCCTAGATCATTTATTATTTTTTTAACCTACCCTATTTTATTTAATTATGTCATATTATATAATAACATAATTATTTAATTTATTTTTCACTTGGCTTATTCTCATCCAACTATTACATGTACCACAAAATCATAATAGGCATCTTTGACTAGACAACTTCAATTACGATCCCATTTTGATTTAGTCCTTAAAACACATCACATAATATACGTATCAAAAACACTTCATACACCTCTACAGCAAGCAGCGAAATCATTTAGATAAACAAATATAGACTATAAAAACTTTTCAAATTTTTCTCAAGTACTTGTCTAACTACAAAAAAATAATTTCATATATCGGAACTTACTCTTTTTAATAACACCGTAATATATGAGATATTACATTTATATTAGTGTTTTAATATTGAGTAAAATTATTTTTTGCAAAAAATTAAAAAAAATTATAAAACATAATATCACAAATTAGTATTAATGATTAATTAGCTATACATGTGGTGTACCGAGCTTTGAGCTGGCATCAACATTTCAACGCAATCTCATAACTCTACATAATACGGATTATTTTCCTTTCAAGAATAAATACGATAATAATTATGGCAGGTGAATTATTTAGGACAAGAGATCACGAGGTTCCAAAATACGATTCTACCCACCGACTTCTGTATGTTTTACATAATTTTTGTGATGTTTATTTATTTTTTATGCATTTATACTTATGTGAACCCTGACTATTCAAGAAATATCTTTATTTCATTTCACCAAGACGAATCGCGAGGCACACTCCCGGACAAAGCTAATGATGAGATGTATGGAATTCTATTTTCACATAATAGAATTTATTGGGTATTGTTGTCCGATAGATGTCGATGGATAAGGCCTTTACAACCTCTTAAATACCCACAAAAGAAACAACTTCTTATCACATCAGCCAACCAAACATAGGTGTCCTTATTAAGCTATATAAAGAAAAAATTCATTGTCGTTTTACACATAAACGCCACCCCAAACGCACAGGGGCAACGCTGTCATTTAACATTTATCATCAGCATATATGGTAAATATACTTTTTAAAAATGATCATTTTCCTTTTACAATTCGACATTTTTTTAGTATTCCATTTTTAATAAAAAAAAGTAACAATAAAAATATAAAAATATTTAAAAGACAGTTCCGATTAATTACTCATTATTACTAGCACTAGGCAAACTGGCAGTTCGGTTGATCCAGATAAAGCGAGGGAAATCAAAGGGAAAATAAGATAAAGAAAGAAGTTACGCATTTTACCATTCTTGTCCAATCAATTTTCTATTTTAGCCAGAAAAGTGACGCCGTCATTTTACTGTCTGAATCAATTCGAAGATAGATCTGTAAATTCGTGCTGGCATGAGGCTAAATTTCGACGAATACGTATGACGCTGTGCTTAATCACAGAATCATACTTGCAACATTTTGCTTCTGCTTCATGCTTTGACATTATATGTAAGATCAGTGCGGTTCGCTGTAACCGCTACCCTTCTCTCTCTCTCTCTTCCTGTTCATGCGTGGTATCCTGAAGAATTGATCTGACACAAATTGAGACTAGTCAACTAGGAAGGAGAGAGGGAGAGGGGCTGGGATTGCAGTAGCGCACAGTCTGATGCCGAATCCCGAAGCTCACCGTCACCGGTCCAGAGCTCGACCGTCATCGGAGCGGCCGCCGGTTCGGGCTAAAGTTCCACTCAGGCAATTATTTCAGGTGGCATCAGTCGCCGGCGGTATTCAGTTTGGCTGGGCCTTGCAGCTCTCTCTCCTGACGCCGTATGTGCAGCAGCTTGGAATTCCTCATGAGTGGGCTAGCATAATTTGGTTATGTGGCCCGCTTTCTGGTCTCTTTGTCCAACCCTTGGTGGGGCACCTGAGTGACCGGTGCACCAGCAGATTCGGCCGCCGGAGGCCCTTTATCTTAGCCGGGGCGGTGTCTATTATAATAGCTGTTCTGATCATTGGTTACTCTGCTGACATTGGTTGGTGGTTCGGTGACACGGAGAATTCTCGGCCGGGAGCTATAGCAGTTTTTGTATTCGGGTTTTGGATATTGGACGTGGCCAATAACATGACTCAAGGTCCTTGTAGAGCCTTGCTTGCCGATCTCACTGGTAAATTCTTCTCGACTTTCTTCAAATAATTGAATTTGAGATCGTAGTGAGTCAATGAAAGTCCTAGTTGAACTCTCTTTTGGAAAACTTTTCTTGAGTTAAAGTAGTAATATCTAGTTTTCAATCGACGAAGCATTAGTTTAGGTAACTGATGAAGTTCAGTTCAAATCAAGCCTCTTGATGTCATATTTGTTATTACCTGGCGGCTTCATCAGAACTCGACACAATCAGTTGACTTAGATAGTCACTGCTGCATCTAACTGTTATTGTGTGATTTTTCATATTTGTCCTGCAATGGTCTTGTTTGCTAAACTAGATTAATATAATCAGCATGAGTATCAACCATTTGCCTTTGAATTGCTTTAGAGCTCATTTGACCAAATTCTGGCTTATCTCCTGACATTGTATCCATAAAATTGATAGAAATCCCGGTAGTGCCGTCCCAAAAATTACTTGAAGGACATTTTATAGTGATTATATCTTGGGATCTTGTGCTGAAATGTCTTTTAATTCTAGGAGAGAAAGAGGTTAATATTCAGATTTTTTTTTTCTGGTAAAAGAAAATAAGAAACTGCATTTTGGCATATCTGTACCTTAATCTTATTTCTTCCTCTTTGGTATTGATAATTTTTATGTCGTGTCTTGAATTGTTTTAACTCTCGTTTCAAATGTTTGAATTGTAGTTACTACTAAATGTTTCTATCTTTATTCTTTGGTTAATTGATTTTTGCATATGTACATATATGCTTTCTTATGCCAAATAATACAAGGATAAAAACTGCAAGCTGATTTTTGCATATGTATATATATGCTTTCTTATATACACAAATAATACAAGGATAACAACAGGAACTTATAATAGCAAATTAAATCTGCCTGCCCCATTGCACTGCATATGAGCATCATTTTTAGTTCTCTTCGCTTTCTTCTATCTTGAATTAGCAGCTAGAAGCACTTTTGCTTCCTGAATATTAATGAGAGGTTCAGTGTGTTCAAAAGTAGTTTTTTTTAAGCCTGAATTTGTCCTTAAATGTATTCACTCGGGTCCCAATATGGTCATTAGCTAGATAACGGTTAAAGTAACAGATCTAGCCGAAGATTTGAATTGATGATCTAACCAATATTGTTCTTTTTTGCTTTGAAGAGTGTATTAGATATGATCAATTTCAAGTCTCTGAGAAATGCAATGTTGTAGACAGTATGAAGAATGTAAGTGTTATCATGTGTGAGAGAATGGTGTGTCTCAAATCCCAATTGAATTGAAGAGACAAAAAGCTCTTAGAATATGTAACCTCACATGCCAAAAAAGATATTTGAGGAATTAAAGTGCCTTTTTAATTATATACATCTCTGTTTTCTTTACAATATAGTTTGTTATGGTCCCTACTGTAGGATCTAGTTATGGGTGTTGAAGGATTAGATGATGATAGGTTTGAATGGGAAAGGGGAGAGGAATTTGATTTCATTTTCTTACCTGTTTTGTTGGTTTAGATTATAGAGAGAACCAAGATCTCTAGTGCTCACATACAAGGCTTTTTTATAATACTGAACTCATAATTTCATTAACACATGATAGGTACATAATATAGCAAATAACAAATGGTAACTGTCAATAACCACCCACTACAGAAAAAGAAATAATAATTACTGCAGTAAGGAAAATAAAAATAAAAATAAAAATAAAAATAAAACAACTAATAAAATAAAAGATAATTGTTCTCCAAATTTAAATAACTGCTGCACATCCCACTTCTTCCCCTCTGCACGTTTCCACTATAGCCTGTACTTCCCATGTTAGTAAACTGCTGGTTTATAATTGCTGAGTGCAATTTTTTAGGTGCTTTGGACCAATCCTAGGAGTTTTTTGGCAACTATGGAGACAAATAACTCTTTAAAGACAGTGTGTTTATCAGACAATTAAAAGCCTTCTTTGTGACTCCATATTCTGTATTTTGGATATTTTTCCTTGACATGATAGTGCTTACTCAGGAAAAGAGAGAGACAATATATTGACATCGCTCTTCTTCCTTTTCTTGACCTTTTTCTTCTATTTAATGTTAGGCAAGGATCATCGAAGGACACGAGTGGCAAATGCTTATTTCTCTCTGTTTATGGCTATTGGTAATATTCTTGGCTATGCAACTGGGTCATACAGTGGCTGGTACAAGGTTTTCTTTTTCACTGTTACCCCTGCATGCAAAATTAGCTGTGCAAATCTTAAGTCTGCTTTCCTTCTCGACGTTGTTTTCATTGTTGTCACCACATATATCAGTATTGCAGCAGCTCATGAAGTGCCTCTCAGTTTGGGTGGGGCAGCCCATGCCGAAGAAGGGGCAGACGAGTCAGGCAGTGCAGGAGAAGCTTTCATGTGGGAGCTATTTGGGACATTCAAATATTTTTCAGCTCCTGTTTGGACAATACTGTCTGTTACTGCACTGACTTGGATTGGCTGGTTTCCATTTATTCTGTTTGATACTGATTGGATGGGTCGAGAGATTTATGGTGGTGATCCAAATGAAGGCCTCACGTATGATGCAGGAGTTAGAATGGGGGCACTTGGTTTATTGCTGAATTCAGTTATTCTTGGGATAACATCATTGTTCATGGAATGGCTATGCAGGAAGCGGGGGTCTGGCTTTGTGTGGGGAATCTCAAACATTGTAATGGCTGTCTGCTTCCTGGCAATTCTTGTAGTAACCTATGTGGCAAATAGCATTGGCTATGTAGGCAAAGATCAACCACCAATTGGCATTGTGATAGCTGCGGTGATAGTTTTTACCATTCTTGGGTTTCCATTGGCAGTAAGTTGCTCTAATCTGCTGCTAAGAGCATATTGCTCTCTTCTCTTCTCTCCCTGCCCCCCCCCCCCCCCACACACACACAAAAAAAAAAGAATTAAAAAAAATAACAAGGGTGTCCTCTGAACCCTCCAAAGTGGAAAGGAAAAAAAAATACCTAAATTCTATTGCTATTACATTAGTACATTCTCTTTTACAGTGTCCTCAGCTCAACATGATGCATCAAAAATGTAAATTTGGCAACTGAGAGTGCAGAAAATTGAATGAGTATATATTATATGCGATTTACATTTATGATTTAAACTGACTTATTAGGATGTGTTGCAGATCACTTACAGTGTGCCATATGCCTTAATTTCCGCACATATTGAGTCTTTGGGAGTAGGCCAAGGTGGGCTCCTATTCATGGCCTTATTCTGTTCTTTTTTCTTTGTTTTGGAGATGTGACTGTAGAACTGGTCTATGTTGATTGTTGATACTTACAGGGTTATCAATGGGTGTCCTAAATCTGGCAATAGTTATCCCTCAGGTATTGCTGCTTTAAGATTCCTTGAAATCCTTTTATTCTAATATTAATTAATTTATATTTTTTCCCGAATTATCTTCTATGCTACTAAGGTCAGATGAACTTGATATCCAGTCCTAGTTAATGTCAATTTGAACATAATCAACTTTAATAATTGAACAACAATAATGTTGAATTAAGCTTCAAAAGAGGTCAGGAGTCTTGAAATGATTGTCTCAGCTTCATGGCACTCGATAAAACATATAATTTGAGTAATGAAATGTTTGAGGTCCAATTCGTGTCTTCTTATACCACAGAAGAGAAGATAAAATCCTCCTCAGCAAAAGATTATGTATGAGACAAAGTAAACAGACAAGCTCTTCAAAACAACAGAGCTCTTGGTTCCCTTTGCATATCTATCGAGGAAACTTCCTTAAAGAAACTATGGCCTAGGCATTGGATTTAGGCCATCAACACATTCCTGTCTCAAAATATCTATAGAGCAAGAAAGACCCTATAAAAGTATGTGTACTGTGCTCCAGCCTAACTTTCCCGAGAGCAACATAAATATCACTGCTCCATTAAACCTTTCCCTCTTCAAACCTGGAAAAGTATGATAATCTAAAGTGCAAGAAAGAAACCTTAAAAGTATGGCAGTATAAAATCTGTGTTGATTTATCTATTCGTGGTTTACATAATTTGCTTTAAGCTTCATTTTCATACTCTACCTCTCCCCTCCACTGAGAACTTCTGTTATTGCTCCTGAAACAGAAAGAAATAACTGTATTCAACTCTAAATTGTTACTTCAAGTTTGATTTCCTGTGAAAAATGTTAGTTTTTCTGTGCTTTCTTAATTTTTATGTTTTTCCCCCCTTTTTACCAATTGGACAATTCAAATAATTGTGTTTATGTAAAAAAGGATTGAGAATAATCTCAATGACTCTAGTTATTTGTTTGGTACTTACAAATTCTAAAATGTCACAAGATAATATATTTGCAATCTATATTGGCTATTTAATGTCAAAAAACAGATGAAGACATTAAAGTCTGGATAACAATGTGGAATTGGAAATGAATTGCTAATTTCTGATTTTTACAAAATTACAATTAGAAAGAGGAGCTCAGGTTCAAGGATTGTTGGCAACTTTTCTTGAGTTCATATTTTAACTTTTTATAAGAATATATTAATAGTAATTTTTCCACTCTGAAAGCATAATTCTTTTTTTTTTTTTTAATGAACATAGAAAAAATAATCTTCTTACTTGTATGTTAGTAGGGGCATCCCCTCTAGCGGAACCAGCACTGTCATCCAGTGAAATGATTGCTTATTATGACTGCTTGATGTTGCTCATATACTTATATAGAGGGTTATGTTACATGAGTGATTAAATATTTATCAAACATTACTACTCTCTGTTGGAGAAGACTTGTATAACATTGAAGTTTGTTTCTAAGAAAAGCGATTCTTGCATAATAGTCATTTGACTGATTCCCTTTTGTCTTCTCTCTACCCCATCGAAAAATTCTCTCTCTTGGTTTCATCAAGTTTGAAAACAGCTATTCTAGGAGATAGAGAAAGGCTTTGTGATTAAACCACTGTGGTACGAGATATTCTGTACTTGAATACAGATGTAATGAAAATCTTAGTTGCATTCTGTTTTTTCCCAGATATCACATGTCAAGCAACTGAACTGACTGTCTGTATTCTATAAAGATATTATATCTATATTATAAAATTACTTATGCAAACAAGTTTCTTTCAGTCAGTGACAATTAAATCTATTTTGTAGTTCGAAGGTAATGTGATTTCTCTTCTTGAAATGTGAACATTGTAAGAAAGGTTCTTAGTTGGAGCATGGATTGTAATTTTGGAGCTATTTGAGTTATACATATATGATGTTTGAAACAGATAGTGGTGTCCCTAGGAAGTGGACCATGGGATCAGCTATTTGGTGGAGGAAACTCCCCAGCTTTTGCTGTGGCAGCTGTTGCAGCCCTTGTCAGTGGAGTCATAGCTATCTTGGCTATTCCTCGATCTGGTTCTGGTTCTCAAAAGCCTAGAACCCACGTATGAGGTATCATGTTTTTTCTGCTTTTGGCGATGGTTTCTTTCAAAGAAGGACGGTGGAAAATGAACAGGTTGCAAGAATTTGTATATAGCTATTTTTGATTCTATATGATTATAGCTTTTTTCTTGAGCTCTCTTTCATACCCTTCTTCTCCGTTCTCCCTGTCTTTTTTTACTGAACAATTCAATCCTTGGTTATGCTTTCATCTCATTGGTCATTAATTAGCCAATGAGCTAGATTTTTGAGTTCCAATATTTTATGAAGTATTTGGAAGTTTTGGGAATTCTCTTTCTCTCTGAAATTCTATGAGCGAGTAGTCTTTTCAAAACAGTCAGAATGGTCTGGTATGTAAACCATGAGGGGTCCTCTATTGGGTGTAGGAAAGGGTGAATGCTCTTCAATCTTCTTGTCCAGGGACCTATGTAAATTATGTGGCACTACTTTTTCAAATATCCTGGCCACTCATATGTAACGTAAAAGCTGTCACAAAAATGCTGAATAAGAGATTATCTGCAATCAGTGGAGAATTTCTTCATTGCAAATCAGACCCATCTACGTACGATGTTTCCTTTATGGCTAAATGCAATGGGAAAGTAGTTGGAGCATCTTCTGTAGGTTCCAAAGTTACTCTCGCGCAGCATACTTTCCAACCAAGATGAGTTGCTGTTAAATAGGAATTATTCCACATGAAATGTTGATTGTGCGATGGTGGTTCAATCATGATGTATTGGAATCTAATACATTTTTATGATTTTTTTTGAGTGTGCTTAGTGGCCAACATTGAATATGTGAAATGTGCTGATTGAAACATTGATGGAGACTTAGCTTCAATGCTCCAATTTTTGGCTTTTAAAAAAAAAAAATTCCTGAACGATGGGTTTGGTTTATAGTTGTCATTCGTTGTTCAATTGAATTACGCTGTAAATTCTTGTGGTCAATTCACTTAACTATTGATGAAGGTCTGATCTTTTTTCAATTCTTTTGTACAATGCCTGTTACGAAATACCAAGACATCAAAAGCATTTAAAACTATCAACCCTTGGTTGTTCATTGGTCTGAATTATTAGTGATCTCATCCCTGAGCCAGGTGGCAACACTTCAACCGGAATTACTGTCTGGATAGACTACTAAAAGTGTCGAAATATCATATAATGTTCTTCAGTTCTGACGAAAGATATGCATGGCAAGGAAATGGTACATACAAAAGCTAACCTGCCTTTACATCTAGCAATAATATGGTTTTTGGATCTCTTTCACATAAATAATATTAGCAATCCCTGGTGATCAATTCAGGCTGTAGAATTCGACAACGATACACATTTGTGTAAACAGTCGCTCCACTGAACAAGAATATTGATTCTTGATGAGAAAGGAAGATAATGGGTTGGTAGAAGAACTGTGTTACGTTAATGGCCCAGTGAGGCGGTGACCAGTTCATGCTTAAGCATCCATCTTTCTCTCTATGACGGTGCCAAAAGTTTGGTTGAGTGACAATTAGCGAATCTGATCACACTTCTAGAGAAGCATAATTTTTTTTAGCCCACGCAGGCTCCAATGCGTCCTATCTCTCTTTTTCCAGAAACTTGCAGGTTGGTTTGTGTCTGATCCCCCCACTAAACCAACTTGCTTTAAGATGTCTTCCTGATCGATGATGACGTTACATTTATTTAGATAAGCCAGTGCCGTCATTATTTATCACAACGTTATTAGTTTCAATCAGGCCCGTGTGAAGTCAACTACAGTTTCCAATTTGGGATGCCAAATTCGATATTCCATTCAAATATATCTATCTATCTATCTGTCTTTGCCTCTTAGAAATGGCACTGGATTATTATTGTCCAGGGCTACTGTTACAGTTGCTTTATTTACTACTAATTTCTAAGCATTGGTTCTGTTTCACGATACATATCTTTCAACTACAGCAATCGACGGAATCTCATATGGGATGGTGATGGGGGTTTGTATTCAATGAAACCGAATAAAAGCGAAGTTGAGGTTGTCAGAATGTGAAAGGGAAAGAGAAGTTGGTCTGAATCTCACATGGTAGGAGGAGCTAGATGCCTGTGCTGTGTAATGCAATGTAATGTGTTCCCTCACAGACAAAGAAACCCAATGCTTATTCTTCTCAGAGCGAATTGTTATATATATTAAATGGTTGTCATTAAAGCACGTCTTTCTCTTTCCAATGTTTCCCATCTCCCATCTGTCTCTTTTCCATACGGCCATCTTACCATCATTCGCCATTAACGCCCTTTATGGGTCCCATCCATCCATCCATCCATCCATCGTACCCAACACCCACCCCATACATATATATATATATATATATATATATATACACACACATATACACATCAACATTGATTGATTTAAATACTTGTTTTCCTTGCATAACGTTTTGACATAAATAGAGAAAACTAGTATTGTGAAAATTCAAAATGGATCATCTAGTAACTGCAAAGTATAATTATGAATTATCTTTGACTTCAGTGCAAGCTTTAGGTTGAAGTACTTCTTTATCTCATGAGATGTTTTTTTTCTCTGATTTTTAATGTCCAATCTAAAACAACGATCACAATTAAAATTGCATTTTTCAATTACTGGATTAATTAGAATCTAGTAAGTTTCTGAATAATGATACTTCCAACAAAATATATATATATATATATATATATATATATAGGGGGAGAGAGAGAGAGAGATTAAATTATTATTTTAATTTTTAAAATATTACAGTTGTTTCCATTTGATTATTGAAAGATCAAGTATTTTAATTTAACTATTAAAAATTTACATTTGTCATTATTTGATTTTTATTTATGCTAAATTATATAATCTACTATTGCTAAATCTGAAAATTTTTATTACTAACAGTCACTTTGACAAATAGAAGAATTAAATTAAAATAAATACAATTATTCATTAACTAAATTGAGATACTTAATTTTTTAAGAAATAAATTGAGGCAACTATAATTTTTTAAATACTAAATTAGTAATTTTCTCATATGTGTGTGTGTGAAGAGAACCTTTATGAAAGGGAAAAATGGGGGAAAAGGAACAATATATTTATATACTTTGGACTATGACCCTTTACCTTCTCAAATGCCTGTAAACAGCGAAACCTAAATGCAAGACAAGCCGAGAGTGACACAGTAAGTGTGTAGTACCTGGTTGTGAGAAAACCCTAAAAGGCAAAGCAGATAAAGTGGATACAACTTGTTGTTTGGATGCTTGAGAAGGGTGTAGACAGTGAGAGCTATGTTCGGAAATGGGAGGGGGTTGGGGAAGAAGAGAACATGCATGGCTGCCTCAGAACATGCAAAAACATTTCCCTCTGTACTATTCTGTATCCTCCAATATTCTATGATGAATGTGTGTGTATTCCTTCCATCTCAATATTTGTACAAATATCCAACCACATAGTTAGTACCTTATATCGTGTGTGTCCTTTGTCATTACTCATTTTACTGTACTTGTACCCCACCAGAAAACGAAGGCCAAAAGAAAATTAGTCCCTCCATCCCACTTGGCTACCCCAGTTTCAGGATAAAATTCTTTATGTTCTTCTCACAGAAAATCCAGAGCCAAACATGGTCTTTTACATTAAAATATGTTATCCACTTCCATTTCTAACCCATCACCCATTTATAACCACTATTAGCCCCATCATTATCCAACTCTACTAACCCATAGCTTTGCCGGCTGGTAACATTGTTATTTCAACCCCCACTACTATAGTTTGAGTCAAGACAAACTAAAAAAAATGTAAACTTTAAATATTTCTTGCCCCACTACTATGGTTCGAGTCAAGACGATCTATAGAAGTGTAAACTTAAAATCTCTCTTAACACTGAAATTATTTTTCATTTGTAAGATTCAAGACACAAACCACAATTTTTTCTTAAAAAATTATGTATCAAATCACTTAAATCAATCTTTTGCTTCGATACTGTTAAGTAAACCCATCAAAGCGAATAGATACTTTGCTTTTCTTGGTGTTTCACGGTCCTAAGATAATCATATGCCTTTTTAGCTGCTTTCAGATGCCACACCCAAAATAGTCTTCCTGTTTTTTCAATTTTCTAAAAAATAGTAATATAATTGGCTACCCCAACACTTATTTAAGCATTTTTTTTTTCTGATATAACTATATTTTTTTTTGTGCTTTTCCTTGAATCAATGCCACGTTGCCTTAATAGGGCCCGGGGCTTTCATGCATATAAACCCAGTGCCTTCCCATCATCCCCTTCCCATATGCAAATTAAAACCCTCTTTCCTCGCAGTCTCACACAAACACAAAGAAAGAGCACGATCAATAATAGTACCTTAACCTTCAACATAGCCTAGTCATGTGTAATTCAAAGCCATCTTCCTCAGCTTCCCCATTTCTGTGTCTCACAAAAGCCCATCTCATAACCCCCCACAATAAACTCATGGATCCTCCCAATGATCAAGAACACGATCTTCATAGATGGCCAACTCCTAAAGAGGTACCCCCACTATATATATATATATATATATATATATATATATCACTTCCAGGAAAGTCAATTAACTGAGCAAGTTATTGATTACTATATCTATAGTCAGTAACGTAAAAACAAAAGTTACCATGGGTTGGGTTTATAACTTCTTACATACCCATTATTAACATGAGTGTCTTCTCTTTGACTGCATTCAGGTGTTATCAGAAATCAAAGCCATAGGCGAGATATCAGGCCCCACCGCCATAACCGGTTTGCTCCTATACGCTCGAGCTATGATCTCCATGCTCTTCCTTGGCTATCTGGGCGAGATGGAACTCGCAGGAGGCTCTCTCTCCATCGGCTTCGCCAACATCACAGGCTACTCTGTCATCTCTGGTTTGGCCATGGGCATGGAGCCCATTTGTGGCCAAGCTTACGGAGCCAAACAATGGAAGCTTCTCGGCTTAACCCTCCAAAGAACCATCCTCCTCCTCCTCTCCACCTCCATCCCCATCTCCTTCATGTGGCTTAACATGAAGCCCATCCTCTTGTGGTGTGGCCAGGACCATGACATATCATCAATGGCTCAAAGTTTCATTCTTTTCTCAATCCCGGACCTCTTCTTCCTCTCGCTACTTCACCCTCTCCGAATCTACCTCAGGACTCAGAACATCACATTGCCGTTAACATACTGCTCTGCCATCTCTGTTCTCCTTCACATTCCTCTGAATTTCCTGCTCGTGGTCCATCTTGATTTGGGTATTGCAGGGGTGGCTATGGCAATGGTTTGGACGAACCTTAATCTCTTTCTGCTTCTTTCTTCGTTTGTTTACTTCTCTGGGGTGTACAGAGATTCCTGGGTCTCTCCAAGCATGGACTGTCTCAGAGGATGGTCGAATCTACTCGCTCTTGCAGTCCCAACATGTGTCTCTGTTTGCTTAGAGTGGTGGTGGTACGAGTTCATGATAATGCTCTGTGGGCTTCTGGAGAATCCGAAAGCGACCATTGCCTCCATGGGAATCCTTATCCAGACAACCTCGTTGGTCTATGTCTTCCCCTCATCCCTAAGCCTCGGAGTTTCCACACGGGTGGGTAATGAATTGGGCGCGAACCGGCCCGCAAAAGCCCGCATTTCCATGATTGTCTCTCTGTTCTCTGCTTTGGGCTTGGGCCTGGCGGCGATGCTGTTCACCACCCTGATGAGGTACCAATGGGGGCGATTCTTCACCACCGACGACGAGATTCTCAAGCTCACCGCCATCGCATTGCCGATTGTTGGGCTCTGCGAGCTCGGAAACTGCCCCCAGACGACGGGCTGTGGGGTTCTCAGAGGAAGCGCGAGGCCCACCATTGGAGCCAACATTAACCTGGGCTCCTTTTACTTCGTGGGTATGCCCGTGGCGATGATTCTGGGATTCCTGGTGAAAATGGGATTTGCTGGGCTCTGGCTTGGGTTGCTTGCTGCCCAAGCCTCCTGTGCCGGGCTTATGCTGTTCGTTCTCTGCAGAACTGACTGGAAGGAGCAAACAGAAAGAGCAAGAGACCTCACAAAGACTTCAGCTTCAGCTTCTGCTTCTTGTGCTTCTCCCAATTCCACATTGCCCACATTCACGAAAACACAGGCTGAGAGTCAGTGTCACAACCATGCTTATCTTGAAGAGATAGTGATCAGTGATGATGATGAGGTTACCAACTCAGCCTCACCCGAGAGTGAAACAGACCCATTAATCGAGTCCACTATTCAACTTCAAAACACTCTGAATTCCAATTAAATTAACCAGACTTTGAAAAGAAGTTAATTTTTGGCACAATTTTTTCCCCTTCTCCAATGTTTTTGGGAGGAGTCGAAAGCCGAAAGGAGGAGAGTCCGGAGTCGTATGTTATTGAATTGTACTGAACAATAATTTCCCCCCAACTTGGATTGGATTGTCTCTTTGTCGTATTAATAATGGCGTTTCAGAAAGAACAGAACAGAGTGCTCTTTTATTTACTTCTCCATAAAGGCACTGTGAGTGACAGAGTGAGAGTGAGAGTGAGACTGAGACTGAGAGTCGGAGGGTAATTTGTCGGTTATTTATGAGGCGTGGGAAATTCGTGTTGTTCCCTCCATAATAGGCAAAACCTCCTCTGCTATAAACGGAATATCTACATTTATGATTTAACCATATCCTTAAGCTTCAGCTTATGACTTTATTATTATTGTTGTTGTTATTTCACTTGAAGCATCTTCTGCTTTTTCTTCTTCACCCTTTCTGCCTCTCTGAATAAAACAAATGAAATGACAGATTTAAGCTTTGCAGGACAAATCTCGGATCCCGACCTCTCTCAAATCCAATCAATGCATAGCTAATGAAAGTTACCCATTATGATTGCTCTTTACCTCATTCTAGCTCAACTCTCCGCACAAATATCTCTTAATCTCACTCTTACTTTTCCCTGAGCTATGACAGTAAATGATACACACACAAAAAAGAAGGAGAAAAATTGTAATAAGCATTGAGCAATAACTAATCTAGATTCTCTTGCCATCAAAACTACAAGAGTTCTGTTGTGTAATTGTAATCGTTCATTTTAAATTAAATAGTTATGATTAAAAAAAAATGTAATTGTATATAATTTATTTATTTTTTAATTCTTTTCTTTCAATTATAGACATCTAATTCAAAACAAATCGTTTTACTTGCACAACGAGACTATAATTTTAATCCCAACTAAAGAGAATTTGGGTTAAAATAATGAGATTGGCCAATAAAATGTGTGGTACACATGCTTTCTTGTTGCCCTTTTCTCCTTGGTGTCTCTCCTGTCAACAAAATATAAAACTTGAAAACAAACAGACAAAGAGAAGGGCAGAGAGAGAGTCAGAGAGAGAGAGAGAGGTAAAAGAATGAGAATAATAATTGGGAGTAGAAAAGAGAAAGTATCTAAAGGGAAAAAATAAGGGGGGGGGGGGTGTTTGAATTTAGGGGGCCCTGTATGGAACAGCAGAAACAAAATCCAGCTATTATTGCCTCTGCCTACTTCTCACATGACAAACAAATAGTAGCACTGCCTCCCAATTAATTACCATTTCCCCACCACCCAAACACCTCCTTTATTAAAAACCAAGTTTTCTGTTTCTTAAAATGCCTCTATTCTTTTGAGTGTACATCTTGTACAACACACATTACTTGAGTGAGAGTGAGTGAGAGAAGAAGAAGAAGATGATGATGATGATGATGATATGGTACAAAGGGCCCATCTGGGCCTGCAGTTTATGAGTGCTACACCTAAGGCTAACTTTTGTCTTCTTCTCCTACTTTTCCTCTCTGCCTAGTGCTTTACATCACTTCTCATCTCACCTTATCTCCTTACCCTTTTCTTCTTTCAATTTTTGCTTCAAATTGCATAAATAAATATATAATATCTCCAATCTCTCTCTCTCTCTCTCTCTCTCTCTCTCTCTCTTTATCCAACTATATATCCTAGTATTACTCCATATTGTGGCAAAGAATTGATTGTTGGTAATGGGTGGTGGTACAACATCAAAATTTCCTGGATTTTGGAATGGGAATCACTCAACATTTTTTAGTGTGGATATCCAACCATTACTCCCTCTTATCACTACGTGCCTTTTTTCTACTCTCTTTTTTTTTTCTTTTCTTTCCGTTGTTTATATTATCAAATTGATTAAAATTTTATTTTGGTCCCTCACATATATTTTTTTTCTTAAATTAGTCTCTTAAAAAATTTTATTCTCAAATGGATCCTCATAAATTTAAATATTTTTAAATTAGCCCCTCATAAATTTTTATTCTTAATTTGGTCTTTCATAGATGTCTCTTTTTCCAATTTAGTTATTCACATGTTTTCATTCTCAATTTATTTCCTAACATATGCTTTTTTTGGTTTTTCAATTTTTGGACTCGTTTTCATTCTCAATTTATTTCTTAACACGTTTTTTTTTATTTTTAATTTTTGGTTAAGTGTCTGACGAAAGAAGAAATTGATTTAAAAACAAAATACATGCACTTAACGATTCACATCAATAAATTAATTGTCAAATCAATACTTTTGTTATATAATTTAATGACAACTGCACAGAGGGACCAAATTAAAAATATTTAGATTTGTGAGGAACCAAATTGAAAATAAAAATATATGAGGACCAAATTGAGAGAATGTGGCATATGTGAAGGATCAATTTGAGAGTGAAAATCTGTGAAGGACCAAATTGAGAAAAATGGCATCTATGAGGGATCAAATTGAAAATAAAAACCTGTGGATGACCAAATTGAGAAAAAGAAAATTTATGAAGGACCAAATTAACAAAAATACATGAGGGACCAAATTGAAAATAAAAACATGTCGATGACCAAATTGAGAAAAAGAGAATATGTGAAGGACCACCGAAATAGAGTTTTAGTCATATCAAATCTCCGCAGTACTCATATCGCTACGGCTACTTTTAGTTGCATATTCGTTGTACATTTATGTTACTTGCTACAATTGAAGCACAATTATTAACTTGTATGATTTTTCAAAAATTATTCTGAGTTTGAAATTTTAAATGTATCATGCTAATATGAGAAATTTTTTTAATATTGTGAAAAAGTTTATTTTAAATATAATTTGATATCGACACACTTTATCCTAATAAAAATAATTAGTTGTTTTTCAATATTAATCAAAATTAAATTATAATTTTTTAAAAAAATTATAAAAAGAACTAATAGGAAGTTAACTGACTTTTAACTCTCCCACCAACACGTTGACTTCTTATGTGGATCATGATTTATATTCATATTTTTGTAAAAGAAAATTATTTTTCGTTGTAATTTGAGAGACGAAAAATATCATATACCTCGAACACATATAATAACTAGCTAGTGACTTGGCATACACCAAATAGAGCATGCCAATATTATCTTTAATTTAATTTTAAATATTTTAAATAAAAATAAATTATAATAAATTATTGGTTTTTAAAAATCATAAAAATAAATAGTAAGAAATTATTTTAATTCCCACTATTTCTTACTCCTTTGTATACATTTGAACCCTTCTTTCTAATTTTTTTTATTAATATATTAACGTATAATTTTAAAGACTATTAAACAGAATCTTAGGTATAAATATTACTCAGAAATACTATGCCAGCATGGCTTTTTTCTTTTTAATTGAAATGTCTAGTTATATGGTAATTATGATAATTTAACTATCCACTATATAAAACAACTTGCATCATGCTTTTATATATATGTTTAAACCCTGTCCCAATTTTTTGCTTTACTTTTAGAATTCATGTAAAAATGCCATGAATAATTATAATTTGCTAGTTTAACGCATATATATGTGACACATTGTCAAAGCGTTGCGCGCTTTAGAATAATGCAAAATTTCCTGAATAATTTCCGCTCGTAAAGATTTATTAGACTGAGGAATAATGGCTTTTGAGTTTTTTTTTTTCGAGGCCGTCGTCAGTTATCATCATAGAATTATAGAAGTGAAAGCTGTTTTAATTAATGTCCATTTCTTTTATTTATTTATTTATTGATTTATTTTTTGGTACACAACATGATTTAAGTAATATATGCATGCATGATAGGATTAGGGAGAGTAATTGGGATATTAAGGTAATCAAGATTGATATTTTGTCTAATATCGGAAGAGACATAAGATAGATTAAATCACAAGATCGGATTGAAAATCGTAAGATTATATGAAGTTTTGAAAAATAAATATAAAAAAAATTATATAGTTTACTAAAATTCTTAAACAAGTGTAAATTTATCCAAATATCAAAATATTTTCATAAAACATCTCATACATTTAGAAGTCATGAAAACAGCCAATATCTAATCATCCATACACTAAACAAGCTAAGAAAGGCAAGATACTCAAGATTTAAAAAAAAAAAAAAGTTGACATTTGACAATAATTCTTAAGAAAGAAAAGAAAAGAAATCAATGATCCACGTTAATAATATTATCAAACTTTTACTCTTGTATAGCCTCATTCTCACTATCATTCCTACTATTGTCACTATCATTGTCATCATCAAAGCCAATTAATTTTTCATCAAGAATCTTCAAGTCCTTAATTGTAACATGAGCTTCTAAATCCTTCACATCTTGGACTTCAAACATCTCTTCCCCCTTCTTCCTCTTCACATGCACCATTATCTGTGATCCATTCATCATCAGAGGATAAATTATTCATATCATGTTGGTCTTTAGATTTTTTATCCTTTAATTTTTTGTTGTACATTATAACTAGTCAAATACTAAGTTATTCATCTTTTTTTGATGCAGTCGACTCTTTTTCTTTGTGTGAACCTAAGGAATAAGAAAATTAATTAGGGTGAGAATGAGATGAAGAAAATATGATAAATATTAAATAATGAATTACAACTATTTATCAATGATTAAAAACAAATAAAATCTTATCATCTTAAAGACATTCTAATTACGTTTACAACCAAATGAACTACAAGTCAAGTTTAATATTTGAATGGCAAATCTTTGTAACTCTACACAATGATCATCATAGGATTCTCACCACTGAGCCGACAACTTCTTATCTCTCATAGACTTTGTAACAGGAAAACCAAATAAATCATTTGCTTTCTTGAATAACTCAAGTTGCATGTCAACCTTATCCGTTTATTCATGGGTCATCATCTTATCCATGCAATCATATATAGTCCATGCTTGGCATTATAATTCGCTGGGGGAAATCAAGTCATAGCCGGCTTAATCAAATCATTCATATTTGTAAAGTGCTTTAACATAGTGATTAACATTGTCCTTGAGTATATAAAAATTGTAATTTTTCATCCCTTTTCAATTATAGTTTTATGGACCTTTAATTTTTTCTCAAAATCCTCTAACATTAAATTGATACAATATGCTGCACAAGGAGTCCAATAAAGCTTCTTTCTTTTCTCCATTAACATCTATCCAACAGCTTTATAATTTACAACATTATCAGTAATAACTTAGACAACATTTGCTTCACAAACTTCCTCTACAATCTTATCGAACATCTCAAAAATTTTATCAATAGTTTGAGACATAAGATAAATCTTTAGAAGATAAGAAAATTGTCCCCTTAGGACTATTGACAAGAAAATTAACAATTGATCTTTTCTATTTATCAATCTAACCATCAGACATAACACATCAACCCTTTTTTATCCATTCTAATATATGTTCCTTTATCAATGCCTTAGTTTCATCGACTTGCTTCGAAAACTTCTCTCTAACTTCGCGCCTTAAATCTAGGGCCATGTTTTGCTACCAATTGGAACATCTTCTCAAACTCTAGGTTCTTTACAACATTAAAGGTATGAAACTTGTGTAAATGGAATTGAGAAATTTGTCTACATGCTTCTTCTTTCAAATCTTTTTTTAGGAGCTGATTTATAGTGGTTTGTGTGTTTCCACCTGCAATCACTTTTTTTTTAAAAAAACAACACGATCTCATCAAACTTTTGCTTTTCTCTTTTTCTTTTCCTTTACTATTTCCATTTGTATCTTTTTTCATAAATTCCTCCACACTTTCATTGACATTCATACTTTCTTTTGTCTTCTCCCTTCCTATTGCACCCTTCCAAGAACTGTTAACATCATTTTTTTCACATCATCAAACACAATACTACAAGGCTCCACATTAGCTCTTATGCCAGTTAGATGATGTTTGAGACAATAAATACCACCAGTTTAAGTTTTACCACAAAACTTACATATAACTTTTCTACTTTCTCCTTCAACTGGATAGCCATATTCTCATCCTACATCAATTCTACTGCCCATAGCGTTCTTCCTTTTTTTTTTGGTCCAGTAACACTAATAGTCCCCCTCCCACTCCTAACCCAACAAATTTAAGTTGTGCAACATTATTAGGTTGATTAGACTCCATATCTGATCAATAACAACATTACAACAATTACACATTCACACTTTTGAAAGGAGATTATTAGGCTTATACCTATTTAGTAATTTATTACTCATTTAATAATTCAGCAGCTAGTCCACCAACACATGATTAGCAAACAATCTAAGAAACTAGTGGAGCAACAAAGTACAAAGTGTGTTAAGGACCAACCCCCCATCTCATTGGACTTATTTTTATTAGAAACAATAACTAATGATTTAAAAGTTAAAACAATCAAAGTATTAAAAAATTGATTCATTATTTCAATTCACTTCAGCCTTCACTAACAATATTACACACAAAAGAGCAAGGCAACAAGATGTTCCACACATACATGAACTGATAGTTTGATTATCAAGTATTCAACAATATATACTCAACAGTCAACACTGATACTAAGTGCCGACAATGAAGGAGCAGAGCAACACTCAAAAATTTACTTTCCTATTAGTGAATAACGATCCTCTTTCAAAAGAAAAAGACTCTGATACAACTAATTCAAGTATTCAATGTGTCAAAATACAATTGATTAAACAACACTCACCACTTATACCAGGTACCAACAATGAAGGAGTAGAGTAAGGAAGGGCCATGAAGTCATGAACGGAGGTCATGGAGCAGAATAGTGCAGAGCAAGGTAGCAAATGAAGTCATCTTATAATTAAAATCTAGATCTTAATTACAACGGGGGTTACATATTTGCCATTTCAATGAATATTGTTCAAATAGAGAGCGAAAGAAGTACTCAAAATGATCTAATCATAAGTGAGTGTGCTTCTTTTCTACATATATTGTGAACAAAAAGAGATTACACATTTTGGTTTAAATTGGCGATTAAAAGTCCTAATGTTAAGAGTTTGAGCTTATTAAAAAAAGAAAAAAAAAGAAAGAGGAAACTCACTTTTGATCCTTGAAAGTATACATCGGTGACTTCTAGATCTTAAAAAGTGATTATTAACCACTTTAGTTTCTTAATTTTGAAATTATTAGACAAAATAATTCATCCATCTTCAAAGTCAACATTATATGTTGATGTGTACTATTATCTACTAGCATGACAATGACATGACGTAACTTGGCATCTTAACATGCTAGTATGATTGACCAATTTAGCCTGAATTTAGAAATTGTTATACAAAATTATCTCTATTCATCACCGTGACTGATGGATCATTTTGTATAACGATTTTAAAATTTAAGGATTAGATCATCACCGAGATGCACTTTTAGGAACCAAAAAGTGAATTTACTATTAAGAAAAATTAGATGAAACCGAAAAAGATTGCATGAAATTGAAACTTACTTTAAATGAGAGGGAGGGACATAATTGAATTTCACCTCAAATTTGAGAGACAAAATTAAGACTTACTCTATATATGAGAGACAAAAATTGAAACATAAAATTACATGCTAGCAAAATCTGATAACCTCTTGCACATGTGTTCAAACACATTAGAATTTTTTTTTTTAATAATTTAGATGTCACTAACAAAATTCAAGCAAAATAAATATATGAGACAAAATTGAAATTTACACCAAACTTAAGAGATACAAAAAAGATTTTTGCCCATTTAAAAATTGATAACTATACGTATAGATGTTTTTAATTAAACTTTAATACATTATTACCTTCTTTCTTAAAAAAAGAAGTTTTGACATACTTTATTGCTATGATTAGTGATTGTTTTTGTGTGTGTGTGTGTGTGTAATTATAAAGAAACTTGAACTCTAATCTTTTGAATCTATAACACCTAAATTCATATCGTCTGGACTATAAATTTAATAAATAACAATTTGTATATTTGACACGGATGTCACATATTTTCAAGCACATATTTGTAGCCCAAAAAAAAAAAAGAGATCTGCTTGTTTAAATATCTTAACTTGAAATAAATATGGAAACACTTAGGTTCCACTTGGTGGCCCGACATAATTTCTTCGCGTCTAATAGAAGTTAAGTTGATCCATTTTGTCTTTAATGTCAAAATTAATTGAGAGAATAGGACTAAATTACTACGGTAATTTTGGACCCAATCCTTTAATATATAATACAGTCGACATAAAAAAAATCCTTAATTCAAAAAATTAAGTGGGATGAACTTAATAAAATACAATAGTTTATTCAAGAATATTTTCTCTTTATTCATTTATATATTCACTCTATGCTTGGAATATGGTTGTCCATTAATATTAAATGCCGCAATACTGACAGTCGTTTTTTTATTTTGTAAAAATTAATTTGTTAAATAATTAACGTCGCTGTTGCATTTATCTATTCATTCTTAAGAAAGGAGAGAACGCATTATAAACACTAAACTCCTATATATTATCCAAGACAGCCACAAATTTGATAATACAAAAATAAATATAAGAAAATTAATAAAAATCAATTACAAATTTTTATATTTTTTCTTTGTACAATGATCATGTTATATTTAAATAAAAAGAAAACTACACAACTCCTCTTTAATTTATTTTTGTCAGTAACATTATTTTTTACTTTTTTAAAAATATAAAATTACTTAATTATTTTTACTATCATACTGAAAAATTAATATATCACATTAGAGTTCAACATTAATTTTGTTGCATTTATTATTATATTATTATATTAAAAATTAACTTATATGATATGTATATATATATATATTAAAACATTATAAAAAGTAAAAACAAGATATAATTTTTAAAATTAAATAGATATAAATATATATAATTTCACTGAATTTCAAAAAAAAAATAACGTGATTTAATACGTAAAAATATTGAAATCGATGGCAATAGAAAGAGTGGGGAATTGGTCCAGAGGGGGTGAGGGAATAGGTTAGGACTATATGAAAGGAATGTTGAGAGAGAAAAAAAAATCCATGCAGAGTTATTTAAATCTTCAATATCAAAATTTTCAATTAAAATATAATAAGTGTATTTTTTAATTAAAACATAATGATTATATAGTTTTTAAAAAATAATTTTATATTATTTATAATTCATTATTATATAATTATTTTTAATTAAAAAATGATAATAAAAATACACTTGTCTAAGATATTGAAAAGTAACAAATTGTGTATCTCTCTCTGGCTCTATTGAAGTTTCAATGCACGAGGTGTTTGCTTGGCCGTGTGCATGCATCAAACAGACTACTTGACATACGACGCCAAACAAATACTTCCAATAATGAAATTTCAATACTATAACAGATCTGGTGCATGGTTTGCTTTTGAACTCACTGTACCTCCATCCCTAAATGAGGGGTGCCCCTCATTTCATCTGCCTCTCTTATTTACACACATACCACATTTCATTTCTCTTCCTGACATCCCTTTCCTTTTTTACAATTATTTCACCCTCCCCCTTAGGCTCTTACATATCCTTTATCACTTTTTTTTTAATTAAAAAAATAGTATTTCTTATTTGATATTTGATAGAATGCAATGTTGATTAATTCAAATAATATACTCATTAAGTTCGATTAACCTGTTAAAACTAAGCCAATCTAATTTAATCAGTACAATTAAAATGGTAAGTTAGTTCAAGTTTATTTTCTTTGAATCCAGTTATTAACGGTTGAGGTTGTTGGTAGAAAGATTCCAACTCATAATGACACTCAAATAAAACCTTCTAATCCCTTCAAATGCTAACCATTACTATCATTGTCAGGAGTCAACGATAGTTGGATTATTAAAACTCCTCATCATTCCCCCGCCTTTCTTATTCAACTTGGAATCGAATACCTATATGCCACGTGTCAGGCACATATAATCGAGCATTCTATTCCAACACCACCCGTTGGGAAGTTGACACGTGCCTTCCATCTTCATATTGCTTAACTAACAATAATAAAATAATAACAATGCAAGTCCACCAAAAGTCACTTCATGTCTATCGCATCCTATAAAATATATGCTTCCTAAAGAATCCATATATAATTAAGAAAGGAGATTAAATTAAGAGTCGTTTTACATGGTTTTTGCGATGTGACTTGTTTAATGCGCTATTAATTAAAAAGCTTGCCGGAGAAAATTGCCCTAATCTGGAAATACGGAGAATATATTTAAATTTATAAAGCTTACCTTTCCAATAAGAATTCTTTAAAAAAATTTTTAATTTAAAAATCAGTTCTTATTAAAATTTACTATTAAAATTCGTCATACTGATTATTACGTATAAAAATAATTTTTATATAAAAACTGATTCTTATATAAATAATAATTAAAAAATAAATTTTTAATTAAATATAATAAATAATTTATTTTTCATTGATGAAAGAAATTGAGTTATTTATTATGAAATTTATTTATAAATTCTTAACAATTATCATTAGAATGAATAATTATTTAAAGGAATAAAAAATTATTTAAAATTAAAAATAATTATATAACAGATATATAATAAATAAATCAAACAACATTTATTGTTGTTGATGCTCTTAATGTCTTGTCACACCAAAAGCATAAAGATTTTCGGTGTGAAACGCCACAGCCGTATATTAAAGCCTTCTCTTTAGTTATTAAGTAATTATTCTCCGATGCTATCTAATATTAGACGATCACGATATGTTAGCTAATGGTGTAGTAGCAATTCTCCTACCACGAAGACAGGTGGCGTTTGGATGTTTGTTTTAACTAACAACTATATATAAATTTTGGCTTCAGCTATTGATCTAACAATTAGTATCAAAATCATGATCCTAAGTTCGATTACTAAGGAGACAATTGTTGAGGAGGAGACTGGCCTAGATGTAGGAACATTATTAGTCGTACCAACAAAGTATGTACTTAACTCTTATGAGTATCACGTGCACTAGAAACATATTTATCTATTGATCCTGAATTTTAGGTATGTTTGTTACAAAAAAACTATACTTGATCATGAGATCTTGAGACTGCTGTGAAAATCTAAGAGGCAAAGGGACAATTGTTGTCCAAATAAGGGGTTGTTGTCTCCCAGGCATACTTTATTTTTTGAGCTTTTCTCATGTTTAATGCTTAATGGTGTTTTTCTGATTAGTAATATGATGTTTCAGTTTTCACTTCTTGAGCCTTCTTATGTTCATCTACTCACATCCATAACAAGATCTTAGATTTAACTACAAGAATTTTTAAGGTTCTACTATGATAGAGTCACGTAGCAAATTTTTGAAATATATGTTCTACGTATGTATGTATCTTGATTTTTGTTTCAAGATTCATATTAGCTGGTTCCTGAAATGTATGAATTTTCAGTTCCCATTTTAAATAGGTCCCTGCTGTGTTCAATTCCTAGATACTCCAATTTAGAGAAAACTCTCTACTTCATGTACTCAATAAACCCAAAAGAAATTAGATTTGAAATTAGGAAAGAGTCAGTAATGAAAAAATATCGTCCAACCCTCAAAAGTAAATAAAAAAAGCTCCTTCGTTCTTTTGTCTGTCATCCCCAAAAGGTGTTTGTGACATGGCCCCCACCCCAATTAGGCTTACACCTTCCAACGCCAAAGCTGTATCTCTGTCCTCTAACTCAAGTCTTCGTTTTAGGGTCTAAGATTCCTGCGTGTGGCTATGCATTTTATCGTACTACGCCTCAGTGATGGCAGCAGCATTTTCTCCCTAACTTACACATTCATGCATCCTTCTTGTCCACTTCCATTATTAATTTGCGTGCGTTCCTTTCGGTCTTCAGTGTACAATCTACAAATGCTATGCATACCCTTTTTTTATTATACTAAAACACCACCTATAATTCCCACTCCCCTACACTACACTACCCCCATTATATGTAGATATACAGTTTCGCACTTTCACGTGAACCTATAGCTACACCGAAAAACTTTCAATTATTTGTAGTCAACTAGAGGACATGAATCATACATGTGGTTTTCCTACACATGACTCTCATGAGTTTTTTAATCTTCTTCTCCTTCGTGACATTATTTTTATATTTTAACGTGCATCATTGAATATTGATTATGACATATATTATTAACTTTACCAATTTTATTGGATTTATCATATCTTTAACTTTGTGAATATATATATACATATATATATATATTTGTATGTATGTATGAAGAAGGAGTGAGATGAGTTGAAGTAAAAAGGAGGATCTGCAATAAGTACTATTCAGCTTTCAAGAGATGCCAAACGTGTGGTATTAATTTACAATGTCTGACTCTCACACAAGCGTGAGTATATACTATATAGTCAGTCCAAAAGGGTCCCCCCCTTAATTTGTCGTCACTTGGACCATATTTATTTCTTCAATTAAAGACTGACACATTATATATAAATATCTATGAGAGAGAGAATTAATGTTACAGAGAAGCTTAATTTTACGGGGAATAGAAATTGTCACTTGAATAGGGCACATGCAATTAAGGGTGTGTCATGTCATGTGCGATTAGCTTTGTGATAGGTCAGGATTGACTACAGGTTAAATGGATTTTTTTGTTAAGATTAAAATTGTCCGTTTTGGTTCATAATTCTAAATGAGTCAGCCAGTGTGTTATTTTTTTAATATATATATATATATATATATATATATATATTTAAATAATATAATTTGAAAAAATTTTGGTAAAAAATTTAATATTTTTTATTAAAATACAATTTATATATGTAAAATATTTTTTTAACATTTTTAATTAATTAATAACTTTAAATTTTAAATTTTTTTTATAATTAATTATATTATATTTAAATTTAAAAATTTTATATTAATTTTTAAAAAATTACAAAAGTTTTCATATTTAAATTTGTTATATTTATTGAATATAAGATTATAAAATATAAAAATATGACAAAATGAGATTATTTATACTAAATAATATATTTTTTTATAAAAAATTAAAAATTAAAAAAAAAAGTCAAATCGCAGGCCCCGTAAACTTAGCTCATTTAGGCTTATTTTTTAGACAAACCTATTTTTTTAAACCTAATATCACCTTTTTATAAGCGGTCTCGAGTTGACACGGGCCAAATTGATAATAATATGTGCAATGACTATGTGGACTTTTTAAAGTTCATATATTGTTTTTTTTAAACATCACTTGTGTCCCTTTTTTTAAAAAAAATTAGGAATCAATTTCACTTTTTGTGGTGCCACCTATGTCGCCCTTTGAAAGGATGACATAAGGCACTGATGTTAACCTCCTAGAGGATGACTTAAGTGCAAACGTTGATTGACCATTGAAGCTGACCGTTAGGTCAGTTGGAACTCTATATATACTTAGTGTCCCTTCTCTTCATTACTATTCAAATTTCTATCTATTCTTCATTCATCTCAATATATCTTGTATCTTTCATTCTAATTTCTTCTTCCTCCAATCATATAATTTAATTATTTGTCAATTTTTATTACTAAGAAGATCAGAAATTTGTTGATTGTTATAATTTAGTTATTTTGTGTTATTATAATTTTGTTGGTTCTTATATAATTAGTTAATTAATGTAGAAAATAATAATTTAGAATATGTTTGTTAATATTTAATAAGTAATCAATTCTATTGAAGACAATTACTGATTTTAGATATAGCTGCTAAATTTGAATTTAGTTGTGAGCAAAAAATTTATAATTAGTGAATTTTTGTTTTATTATTTTTATAAATTTACATTGATGTGATATGAGACATTAATTGTTGTCCTCCACAGGGAACTTCATAACTTCAAATACATTAAAAGTTACCTTTTCATCATTTACTCGAAGCATGAGTTTATCTTTTTTCCAAATCTATCAATCGACTCTTTGTCAAAAAGAGTCTTCCCAAAATGAGTGGGATATACTTATCTTCCTCTATGTCTAGCACAATAAAGTCAACGAGAAAGACAAATTTACCCACTTTCACTAGCCCATCTTATACAATGTCGTAGGGATGCTTGATTGACCGATCGGTCAACTGTAGTAATATCATCATGGGCTTAACTTCCCCGATCCCGAGCCGATGAAATATGGATAGTAGCATCAAGTTGATGCTGGCTCCTAGATCACATAAAGCTTTTTCAACAATTAAATTCTCCATTCTGCAAGGTAAGTGAAAACTACCTAGATCCTTAAGCTTTGGAGATAGCTTTTTTCTGAAGTATGGCACGACATTCTTCATTTAGCATGATTGTCTCATCCTCTAGAAGCTTCTTCTTCTTAAATAGGATATCTTTCAAAAATTTGGCATAGGCCGGCATATGCTCAATTGCCTCAGCAAATGGATATTGATTCGCAACTTCTTAAAGATATCTAGGAACTAAAAATTGCCTTTTTTGCTTCGGTTTCCTCAAACACTAAGGATAAGAAATTTTCTGGTACTGTGAAGGCTCATATGGCTTATTCCAATCTGATTCCTTCTTCTTTCTCCTTCCCCTAGAAGATTCATCCTCGGATTGATCTCTTTTTTATTCACCCTTACTCAAATCATCATCAATGGGATCATGTGCCATAATAGTATTTTCAGGTGAAAGTTTAGCTACTGGTTTAGTTTTGTCCTCCTTGGGAAGTGGCTCAAGTGTTTTACCACTCCTCAAGGATATTGCATTACAATGTTCCCTGAGATTTGTTTTTGTGTTACCTGGTAAACTCCCATAAGGCTTTTCAGCTAGTTGCTTGGCTATCTGACTCACTTGGTTCTCTAGACTCCTTACTGTTCTATTGTTTTTCTATTTTGCATGTTATTTATTTTCTGTCAACAAACCCCCAACTTCAATAATTAGTGTAATTAAGATTTCTCAAGAGTTCTATGAACATGGGGAGGCTGATATGGTGGCACTGACAATCTAGGCACCCCTTGTTGATTCCATGAGAAGTTAGGGTATTTAAGCCACCCTGGATTGTAGGTGTTTGAATACGGATTATGTTGGGGTCGTTAGGACTGGCCCATGTAATTAATCTATTCCGTGTGTGCATTGGCCTCACATGCCCCATTCATATGATTTCCTCCATAGAAGTCACATAGAATATGTGAAGTATTCATCGCTCCTGCCTGCATAGTATAAAACTTTTGTGTTAATGCAGCCATTTGATGAGATAATGTCTTCACAGCATAAAAAATATCCACTTCCAACACCATTTTCCTTAGAACAGCTCTATCTCTAAGCAATAGTCTCAATCAACTTAAATGCTTCATCAAAGGTCTTACCTCTCAGTGAACCCCCTGTGGCTGCATTGACAATAACTCGTGATGATTCATCCAACCCACTATAGAAGGTATGTATCTGAATCCAATATGGGATGGAATGATGTGGACAACTCCTTAACAGATATTTGAATCGTTCTCATGCATCGATCATACAAGGATTCCCGGTCATGTTGATAAAAGAAGGTGATATCATTCCTCATCTTAGTAGGATTTGGTGGTGGAAAATATTTAGTAAGGAACTTGTTAATTTGTTTTTCAGTTCCACCCACGTAGTTATACTACCTTAAGGTTGTGAATGTATCCAGCACTTGGCTTTGTCGCTTAGTGAGAATAGGAAAAGCCTTAGTCGAATGGCATCATCACTGGCCCCGTTCACTTTAATTGTATCACATAGTTGAAGGAAATGATTGATATAGACATTAGGATCCTCTAATGGGCTTCCTCCAAACTGCTTATATTGAACCAATTGTAGAAAGGCTGGTTTGATCTTAAAATTGTTCGCCTAAATTGGAGGTATGACAATGCTCGTCGAGCATCCATCAGTCATAAGTGCAAGATAGTCTCCTAATGTGTGTCTAACAACATCTCCATGATTCGTGGCATCACCATGATTAGCCGCATTATCAGGTATTCTATGATTTTCCTCAGCCATTGTTAATGGTTGACTTTCTACGGCTGTTTGATTACTTTTTCTCTTTCTTGCTTGCTTTTGATTTAAGCGTGTTGTTTTTTCTATTTCCAAGTCAAATAGAAGTGACTTTGGATCAATGGTACCTCGCATAAATTAGAGAAAAAGAAAAATTTAGAGAAAAAGAAAATAAATAACTAAAATAACCAAATTACTAAATAAAACAAAAATAAATTATAATAAAATAAAGAAGAAAACAAAGAAATGGTCTAAATTAGTATAGTTATAGGTACTCCAGATATTGACTAATCACCTATAATTCCCGTCAACGAAGTCAAAAATTTGTTGGTTTGAAAAATTCTCAATAAGTGTACCGAGTCAACAAGTAATATAGAAAGTGAGTAAAGTGTCGATCCCACGAGAATTATGGGAGTCAAGTAACAATTCTGTTATTCCTAAACTATCTAGATGATCGAAAATGTATGAGATCAAACTAAACTAAATTAAATAATTGACAATTAACTAAATTACTGATGTTTGGCAAAAAGTATCACAAATAAACTAAGGAAAGAATTAAGAAAATGTAAATTATCAAAGCATTAGGGATCCAATTTCACTAACCAATCCAACTATGATTTGAATTTCTATTTTGATCTAAGTTCTCAATTTTTACATTTGTGATATCCCAAATTTAATTACCTTAGAAAATAAGGCTAAATAAATAAAGGAGTAAGTAAATAAAGATAAAATAGTTATAACGAAATTTTTGAGAAACATAAATAAAATTTTATTCATTAGGCCATTTGAATGGAATGAAGAATATATGAGGATGATATGCGTGTGTGTGTGTGTGTGTGTGTGTGTGTGTGTGTGTGTGTGTGTGTGTGTGTGTGTGTGTGTGTGTTTGTGTTTGTGTTTGTGTTTGTGTTTGTGTTTGTGTTTGTGTTTGTGTTGTTAGCAAATGGCAAGTGGACAGAGGTCATGAGCCAAATAATGGAAAGAGGAAGAGACGAAAATAGAAAAGAAAAAAAAGGGAGGGGAAGAGACAAAAAGAAAAGAAAAAGTGAGAAAAGAGAGGAAATATGTGTACAAGTGGATAAATGAGAGAAAAAGAAGGAAAAATAATGATATTGATAGATTAATATATATATATATATATATATATATATATATATATATATATATATATATGTGTGGGGGGGGATATGGGAAAGATATGAGAAAATTAGAGAGAGAAAGAAAGAGAGAGAGAGAGAACTAGAAACGCAGAGCAAAGAAAGAGTTTAAGAAGTTGAGAGGTTGAGAATCAGATCAGGTAATTAGTCTTCCATAAAAGCATGATTATTTATTATTTATAATATCTATGTGCATAATCAGTTTTTATAAAATTTTATTTATAAATCTTGTTCTACATAGTGAATAAGAGAAATTTAATTATTATCAGTGTGATGTTATGCTTTTATGACTGAAATGATCTCTTCATGTATTTACATGTTTTTAATAAAGTGACTAGCTATTGAGATATTTTATATCTCACTTTTAGAAAATTGATCATTTCTGGAAAAATGGCAAAATGGAAGGCTTTGATGATATTAATGATGAGATTGAAGTATAGAAATATATTTTATGGTAGTTCATGATTCAAAGATATAAATAAAATATAAAAAATTATGTAAATTATTATTTATATATATTCAAGCTCAAATATAATTAATGAGAATCTTGTCAATTTTCTCTGAGGTTACTATTTACATAAATAGTAAAATTCGTAAATAGTGAAATCCATAATTTTTTTGAAAGAAAATTATTCAGAAAATTATCTAGTAAACTGATTTAGAAAAGAATTATTATTTTTTAAAGGAAATAAAAATGCGATATGTTACAACATTGATGGTAAATTCTCAATTCTAGTTAAAACTCAATCTTTTGGTGAATTAACTCTCTTATCTAATTAAATTTCCTAATTCCTTAGACTAATTTAATCAGGAAAAGACAATAAGAGCAAATGAATTCAATCACAACCACATAAACAATTTCTCTATTCCTAGATCAAATTAATTTGTAGTAATTATTTCAATAAGCATGTTCATATATGAATTTTCTAATTCCTTACATGAACCCTAATTCAATTCTCAGTTGGCCAAATTTGAGAAAGCAGTAGGCACAGAAATAATTACTCAAAACGAAATATAACTTAAATCATTATAAGAAAATTCAAATCATAGAATTAAAGGGAAGTTACATCTTCCCCTAACAAAGAATTAAAGTTTAGCCACCCATGGCAAAGAAAACATCAATAATAGCAAAAGATGTGAGCTTTGCCATAAAAAACAAAAGAAAAATTAAAATAATGAAAAGATGAAATAGAATGAAGAAGAAGTGAATCAATTTGTCCAGCAGCCTCTCTCCCATATTCTCCAAGGTCTTCCTCTTTCTTTTCTCCATAGAAATCTTTTTCAATCTCCAAATCTAATTTTGTTTTAAAAAAATAATAATAAATCAAATTAAATTCAAAAAAAGAATATTAAAATCACTTTAACAAACCCTAATCTTAAATTAAATCCTAAAAGAAACTAACCAAAATAAATACAAATTATAAGTTAAATGATAAATCCTAAAATAAACTAAATCAACACAATAAATTATAAATCCTAAGGTAAATCAAAAAGAAAAACTAATTCCCTATAAAATTAACCTAAACAATTAAAAAGACTAAATAAATTTAGAAAACAACAACAACAAAATTGATTTATTAATAAAAAGACTAAATAAATTTAGAAAAAAGACTTGAAAATATTTGTTTTACTCAATTTATTAATAAAAATTATAGGTTAAATAACTTTATAAAATAGAGTTATCAATCATTATTAGTATTTAGAATTTATGTCTTACCAATGTTAAATACTTATTCAAATTTATGATTAAAATTATTAAGAATAATCGTTATTAATCATAAATAATTAGTAGCTAGATTTAGATAATAATTAGTTATTATTATATTGGATAACGAGTTAGTTTTATTTGTGGTGGGCTAATTACTTTAAAAAAAAAGGATAAGTCGAAGTAGGTCACTTCTGGTTTATGTTTACCCGAATGATATTATATTGAGCGGCGGTTCCAACAATGTATCCTTTGAGACTGATAATCTAGTTGTGGTAAAAATTATGCATAACATTTCATTAGATGTTCTGAGACAATTAATTCGCTAGAACTTGAGGCTAGGATAACATGAGATAATATCTCGATTGGTATATAGATATCCTGAACAAATGACTCATCTTAAGTTCAGTCAGCTTTAGCTAAACGATGATGATGACGTAGAGGTGATGATTGATTGTCACTTACAGCTGAAAGAGATGTTGACAAGTATGGAAGTCTAGGAAAATATTGATGCAACAGAAGACACTTCAATTCCAACATTCTCGATATAAATGTGCATGCCACGTGGAATGAAGACAGTGGATCATCTACTTAGTATCATATGCCAAGCTCATATCCCTCTGCGAGTCCATAAATTTAGCCCATAAAGGATGACATAAACATTTCGCCACACCATTTGATATTTTGGACGACGTAGATGTTGATGACATCAAGGACGATGATGTTGTTGAACCAAAGTTAGAAGGGAGCATATAGGATTTAGTAAGCAAAAAAGTCCGATGTTCACAAAGCTGAACCCATAGCTTACTATGCTCTACCTTCCTTTATGATGCAAGCAAGTATAGCCTTGGAAGATGAGCTGGAAATTCTAGACATTATTCAAACCCATAATTGGAATAAAGATTTAGCCCTTGCCACCAGTTTATTATTTCCAGACAAAGATGCATTGATGGAAGTGCTAAAAACATATTCTATCAAGAGGCACCATAGCTATAAGGTGGAGAGTTGACTAAGAAATACGTGGCTGTGAAGTTTGTCAAGTTTGGAAATGGTTGTAGTTAGAGAGCGAGGGCTTGTTTGAAGAATAATTACGACATATGGATGATAATGAAATACAATGGAGATCATACATTTGTTTCATCATCCATTTCCTAAGACCATAGGCAGCTAAACTCCGACTTGATATCCATATCAATCATGGGCCAAGTGAACCAATCCCCATAAATGCCTATATCTTAACTGATCCAATGTATTAAAGATAAGTTTGCATACATGGTATTAGAAATGGCAATAGGGCAGGGATGAGGAGCCGCTTCCGATCGCCTCTAGGGAGTAGAATTCCCCCCACCCCCATTCCCTGCCTTACTGTTGGGATATTAAAAAAATTGAAAATATAAAAAAATCCTTAATAATTCATTCTTTCTACATTTTTCGTTGTTTCAAACCAAATGAAAACTTTTAGCAAGTAAAAAAACTTTTGCATCTATTTCAATAGTAGCTTTAATTTTCAAAAAACAAAAGGAAAATACTTCTGAACCAATAGTATGATTAGGAAATAGAGGAGAAACATAATGATGCCATTCAAATCCACTAAACTTTCATTAGGAAAAGTCCCTTGGAGAAAACTTCACAATCGCATATAATTATGTGAAAAAACTAACTCAATAATCATAATGCTCCTTCACAATCTCAAAGGGGGAAAAAAAAAAGAGCCAGCTAGAGCAATTCATACCAAAATTAGACGCACAAAAGTGTTGTAGGTTCACCACTTTCTAAAGTCTAAACCTTGAAATTAGCAGTGGCCTTATGCTTGTTAGTATAACAGTTCTATGGTCAAAAGAAATCCTCAAGACCTCAAGGTACTATCCTATACCACATAGGAAAGTTGAACATTACAACACCCCAAGTTATGAATAAATTAAATTTCAAACAAAATGGATAAGACTCCATATATGTTGCCATTTCAGTTCCAACAATGGGAGGAAACAAGTAAAAGATTAAGACTGAACTAGAAAACAGTTTGATAAGACTCCATACATGCACAGCTGCATGCTACAACATTATAGTAGGAGATTTTTTTCTTCTTTCTTTCCCCTACATTTCTCTGCTTTTCAATATTTAGTGTTTTTAATGTATGTGTAATATTGTGAGATTTTCCTTGTGACATTATAGGTGGTTTTGGGTCTTACCTGCTGGGGTTGAATAGGGCAAGCACGAAAAGAACACTAGAAACAACGAGCACAAAGAGGAACACAGACCATAGATGGCAAGAGCAGTGGCAGCACAAATAAAAGTACATAACACCAGAGATGAGCACAAGAGAATAAGGATTAGCCGAAGGGAAGGGTCAAAGGGATGGTCAGATAATGAAAAATGGGATTAGGGTTTTTTTTTATTAAATTCATTTTAATTAATTTAGTTACAATATATATATATATATATAATTACATGCCCTTCTGGGACAAAGACCTCATGGGATCGCCGTCCTCGAAATATTGACGGGGGATTTTTCCCCTGTCTCCGTCCCCGAGATGAAAAAATCCTTGCTCATTGGGCCCTACCAGTGAGGATCCTCGAATTCCCCTCCCTATTGCCATCCCTACATAGTATCTTATAGGAAAGCATGGATAGCAAAACAAAAGCTCATTACCAAGACCTATGGTGATTGTAAGGCTTTGTATGTGCAATTGTCAAGTTAGTTTGCTGCAGTTATACAATGTGCCTACCTGTTACTGTGGTTAAATTTGATTGGTATGATGATGAAGAAAATGACACGAGAATATTTTATCGATTATTTTAAGTGTACAAGCCATGCATAGATGCATTTGACCACTTGGAATCAATTATTCAAGCAGATGAGACTTTCCTTTATGGAAAATACTCAGGGACACTATTAATTGCATGTGAGCAAGATAAGAATCGCCATGTTGTACCTATTTCCTTTGCAATTGTGGAGAGGGAAACTCTTGGTGTGTGGTCATTTTTTCTAGATAGAATAAGAAGGAGAACTCTATCTTTTTTATTACAGATAAACACACATAATAATTAAAGCCATGCAAAATGCAAACCTTGGTTGGCAACCACCCTAGGGTTACCACGTTCATTACATGCGCCACTTAGCAAGCAATCTAAACACTATGTTTCGGAACAAGTGGTTGAAGCAACTCTTTGTGATTATAAGTATTTTACTTACACTGTCATTACTTTATGCATCTACATTTAAGTTAACGTTTTTTAATTACACTATCATTACTTGTACATGTTATTTATATAAACGCCACGTAGTTGAGCAAAAGATGACAGAGCTTCTAACGCTCAATGTAGTTGCTTACAACTGGGTGTTTAAGCATGTCGATTCTAGAGATCTGTGGTGTCACACAATGACCAAGTTAACAGAGTGTATGAACAACATGCTAAAGGATGTGAGGAGTCTACCCGTTACTGCATTGGCTTAGGTAACCTTCTACAAACTAGCCAAGTACTTCATGGATAGGTCAATCGAGCGGCAAGTGCCCAGATTCAAGCCAAGCAAAAGTTTTGTACATACATCCGAGATCAATTGAAAGAACATGAATCAAGGGAAAAAAGTTTGTTTGGTGACAGTTTTCAACCTTGTCCAGTTGTAGTTTGAGGTGCAAGAACCTTACAACAACGATGAGGACAATTTGGGCATCGTTGCAGAGTCTTGTTAAGTAATCGATATTTTCACTGTGGGGAGTTCTAAATGCTACAATTTCCATGCCCATATGTCATTGTGACCTGCTTACATGTTAATGCTGACTATATGAATTACATTGACCCAATATACGAAATAGAGATGATTATGGCTACATATTAGAGTCCCTTCCACCCAATTTGAAGGGAGTAATATTGGCCTCAAATAGCGTCAGTTACAACTAAATTTAAACTTTGCATTGGTTATAAATAACATTATATTTGGAGTCACTTAAAGTTGACTTTAACTAGTTCCAGTTATAACTGACATTAAAAGTAAAATTTCATATATTTTGTCATAATTTAGTATCAATTGCAACTAATACTAAATATTTAATTTAATATCAATTATTCTGATAGTTATTATAATTGATGCTACATTTTGTCACAACACATTATCTAGTGTCAGGTAACTGACACTAATAGTTATTTTTAACTGATACTATAATTTTTTTTATAGTGAGATTAGGCAAAAACAGACAAATATAACATTACTTTTGCTTAAAATAATACAATGCAAGTGGGACCTAAAATTACATTAGTGGAAATGATTGAAAGGGAGAGGAACAATAGAAGAAGAGATGAGAGGTTGTGGATGACGTAAATGAAAAATGACAGACATAACCATAAAAGGAAGAAGAAGATATATTATATGAGCAAATAAAAATGATGACATGTGTCTTTCTCTTATTGATCTATTAAAATTACGAGGCAATAAAAATAAAACACGTCTCATACTTTATGGCTGAACGTGTGCCGCCTTCTGGAGGAATGGCACACAGTTCACATTTGTCACCCACTCCCGCTAAAAAAAGTGAGACAAACCAGTAAAAAGAAAAAGACACGAGCGAGATTGAAACAAAAAAAAGTCTGACTCTGTGAGTTGAGGTGTGCTTTAGGGTTTAGACATGAGTGTTTTGAATATTAAACCTAGCTAGCTGAAGGCCTGAAGCTATTATCTCTTATGCAACAATGATGGCTTTTGCTTTTCTTTTTTCCTTTTGTTTTTGAGAAAAAATTATATATATATTAAAATAAAGAGCAGTAAGTTACTTGAAAGCTATTTTCTCTTGAATTTCTCTGAACGTGAGAACTGTCGCACTGACCCTCCATTTTGGTATATGTGTCCCAAGAAGAAAGCTTGCTTTCTTTTGGTCCACTTCGTGCTTGCTTTTGAATTTCTTTTTCAGTCACTTTTATTTATATATATATATATATATATATATATATATAAATTACCTTTGTAACCTACATCAAGTGGTGGTTGGCTTAGTGAGAGTGAATATTAATTTTCAGACAAGTTTTACTCATAATATCAACTTTCAACAAAGGCTCAAATATGAAATCGTCAACTTGTGAAAGAATTTTATTTTACTATTTTCTAGCTTAAAAATTGTAAGAGCAATTACTCATACTATTTTTATTTTCTTAAAAAAAAATTTCTTTTTTCACCCTACGTTTCAAATAGCACCTTATGCTTAAAGTCCTCATTCAAGATGCATGATAATAAGTTAAGAACCGATCATGACGGAAGCCGCTCCTTTTCTTGGCCTGCCCACAGTCATTGGAGTTAAGGAGCCTTCTTAGTTAAGGAGAGGACTTGCGTCCGATCATGACATATAGATCATAACCACAAGAGTATGCACTCAAGAGAGTACACATATATAATATATGCAAAATAAGTGGATTTAGAGCACTATATATTAAGAAATGAGAGCATCATGTAGATCTTGGTGATTTTATTCAAGGATAAATTAATAACTAAACCACAGCATATTTATTCGTGTTTTAATTAATTTTGTTTGACAAAGTATGCATATATATGGCGAAACACGTTGTATCAATTTTTTTTTGATATATATATATATATATATATGCATGTCAAAATTTGTATAGATGACTCAGTTTCCATTGAATTGATCGATGACTCGTATTTTAAAAAAACAAAAATTGTGTTCAACAAAACACATGACCTAATTGAGGCGTCAACTTAAACACTTGTCAATAAATAAATATCTAAGGCATGGGCTTGCTTTGAATTGACGTGGAAGTGAAGCAAAGAGAAGATGCCACTTCCTCTCATATATATATTTGGCGTTTTCTTATAATTTTTTTCGTAATGGCATTTGAACAATTTCCATTTGTAGATGTGGGTTTGACTTTACATCATCTGGCTTATTAGACGCCCACGTACCTTTTCAAACTGGAACATTCATATTCAAGGACTGATCCGCTACATAATGATGAGTGTTAGAAAAGAACAAGGTGATAAAGAAAAAGAAATGCAAGAAGCCATAAGCACCAATCAATGCAAAGCAAAGATACTAAAACCAGTTCATCAAGAACAAAAAGAGGCGCTAAGAACAAAAAGAGGCACTAATATATATATAGAGTTGCTATTCCAGCATTCTTTCTTGTGAGTGGGGTTTGCAAAGTAATGAATACCATATGTGAAAATTCCATATGTGAATATTAATTATGACAACCTCAGATGCTGAAAGTCAAAGAAATGCTAACCAGAATAGTGACCAGACATGCATGCATAGAGGACATGGTACATTGGTTCAATGGAGTCCAACAATTATAATTAACTGATGTGATTAGAACGGATCGTGCTCAGCCTACCAAATGAAAAGAAACGATTTTTTCTGTGACTTTCAAGCAACGCATTTTGACTTTGATTATTTTTGCTAAGTTAGTTGATACAACCAGTGAAGGAGAAGCATGTGGTCATTAACATTGAACACCATCATCAATTGGGTGCTTGTAAAACTTTGCTTAGAGTGAGTGTATAAATTAAATCTCGAGGAATTCTGAAAATGAAGGTGTCTCGTGTTAATTTATTGCAGTATCAACTACACGAGATACCCAATAATTTATAAATTCGAATCAGCTTGACTTTTCTTTCTAGCAAACATCTTCTTTTTGACACTCGTCCAAACATGGCCCAACCACTCACTGTTGGGCTTCGTTCTATCTGTCTTACTTAACTTTCTTGAACTTTCTCTATTGTGATCTGTGAAGAGTGAAAATACTGACAAAAAAAAAATCTGTGAATTTTTTTTTGAAAGATAGAGTAAATCATATAATATAATATAAACGAGAATAGTGTAAGAACCCGCTATTACTATTATTAAAACTGAATCCAACCTATTGGTTCAACTTATCCAACTGAGAACTAGCTATAAATTCAGCCCAAAATTAACTATTAGATCGGTTAGCATTTGTATCGATACAAAACTAATCAAATTGATTTTGAATATTTTATTTTATTTTATTTCCTTCTTCATGACAAAACAGTGACATTTTGCCCTTAATTTAAAAAAAAACTCAAAATCAAATTAAATTTTAGGTCGGTCCAACTTACCAAATCACACTCATCGTCCATCTCCATTGGGTTCATAATAGAGTCTAGTTCGTAGTTACAAAAGTTTTGTCGCCATTGTATATTATATTAATATTTTTAATTAATATTTTAAAAATGTTTTTAAAGTACAACTTATTTGACCATTAATTTTTAAACTAATATTCCTACCAGTTTAATGACCAATTTAGTTTTTATAACCATCCCAATATTATTGAAAAAATGAACTCAATAGACCACCAAGCGTATAGGTTAATTGGTGAGGAGTTGTACTAATTTAACTAGAGGTTTCGAGTTCAAACCTTGGAAATGTAACAGCGTTAACACTTAATAGAGAGAGCTTAGCCACCTATTATGATCTTATTTAACTTAAGTTAAAATTAATCGATACAAGTGTAGTATTCAAATATCGAATGATTGTTTAAAAAAAAAAAGAACTCAATAGTACAAACCGTAAAAGCTTTGTTGTGAAGAGTCCATCTACCATAATTTTTTCACCAAGACTGATGCGTGTCTCATAGTACATGCAGCAAAGCCTTTTTTTTTCCTTGTTTTGGGTTAGACCAAAGCCTTTTATTATATGTGCATTGTCAATGTTTGGCCCATCTATTGTGCATTTGGACCTCATTTTGGGCTTTCTGGCCCATATATATTGGTGATCTCTTTCAAACGGGCTCGTTGGCCTTGCTATGTTAAATTGCCCACTAAAAAGAGTGCTAGGCTTTCCAAGCGTATATTAAGCATTGGATTATGAGCAACTAGGATACAAATATCTTTTAAAATAGGAGAAAGAAACACAAGTAGAGTAGGAAAACCACTTTGTCTCTAGCGTTTCTCTGCTAGGGTTTTCAGGGAACCCTAGCCTCTTTTCTTTCACCTAAGCATTGCCCCTCCTTTTCATGCTTTTTTGTTATTCTCTTTTTGTTATGTTATTTTTTTCCTCTCTGGAAGTTTTGTTTCTTTTTTTATAGAAGACTTTCCCTCTTTCTTGGGAAAAGTTTTTTGTTGGATCTATGACAGATAAAACATACTGGAAAAGGAGCGTTGTTGAAAATAGAAGTTTGATCATCGTTGATTTCTGTCTCATTCTTCTCGTCGCTAACGCTTTCCTTCTTCTTCCCACAGCCAACACGTGCCTCCTTCTTCCTAATGTTGTCCAGCAACAGGTGAGGAGTTTCAGAAGGCTTTTTCCGACACTTGTCTCCTCCCGATGCTGTCTTCTTCTCGCTGTCGACGCTTGCTACCATACGGTACAGGTTGCATCCATCTTTAAAGCATCAAAGGGTGTAGAGGAGCTAGACAAATCAGGCCTGAGCCAACGCTACCACTAGCTCTAGATTCAATTTTTTTTTAAAAAAAATCTTGTTAGACTTTACCAACCCACTTTGAATCAGGTTGTTGGACATACGTGACAGCTTGTATATTTTCTCTTGATTGTTAGAAGACTAACTCTAATATAAGATTAAGGGCGTGTTGTCTCTTTTTAATCATTTAGGTTTAGGGTCAGAGTTGTGTTACTTTTATTTAGTCTCATAGTTCTGATATATATGTCTAATACTGATTTTATGGTACGTTATTTTAAATCATATATTATTCTCCTGAATTCAGATCCGATGCTTGTCTTTAAAGACAAGCATTGTGCTTGTCTGTTCAGATTTCAATGTCCTTTTTTTAAAAAAAGAAAAAGAAAACTATTAAAAATATTATTTGAAAACTATCCAACAGTCCCTGTACAGACAAGCATCGGATCTAAATACTCGTTCTCCCATAAGTTTGAGCTTATGATGTATATGATTATCTATAGACCTAGTCTATCTTATGTAATTATGGTTTTGTGCCGTTTAATAAAATTGATGTTCATTTGTCTAAAAAAAAAAAAGATACAAATATCTTTTGTATTTAAAAATGGGTAAAGTAGTTATTTTTCGGTTAAAGTTGAATATCAAATTTTACCGTAAAGCTTTGCAACTGTAGATCCAATCAACATGAGATATAAATTAGTCTCGTAAGAATGTGTACTCCAAAAATTAAAAATAACATGAATGATTTTATTATTCTCTCTTTTATACCTAAACCAATTTCATCCTCATCAGAGGTAAGCACGGCTTTAAAATTCCAACTTCAAATAATCGTGTTTTGTTCACATTCTGAAACATTCAAATCCCAGGGACTGAGAATAATTTTTTTTAAAAAAATTGAAAGTTCATATTAAAAAAAATTAAATACAAAGTATTTTTTGTATTTTAAATTATTTCCGCCGACACGCAGAAAACGTTAAAGGATAAAATAAAATGCTTCCAGCAACGCCATGCCACCGCCGCCAAAGTAAATAAATGCTGAATCACATTTTTTTAACCCAACAGTATCTCGGTCGCTTTCAGAGGGACAACGTATATGATTTTTATATTGAAATAAATAGATGTATATTAAAGTCATTATATATAATTCAAAGTATTTTTTTTATCAAAATACATCTAATATATTTATATATTTATTTGTTTTATCCCTATATAATTTTTTTTTATACATGGATAACCAAACTATTAAACTCACATACGCAATCATTTTAACTGTCCTATTGTGGCGAATAAGCATATGATTTGATTAAAGCTACTTACTTGGAAAGGGAATTATGGACACTTAAAAAGACAAAAACCCACTGTGCTTTCTTTTTTCTTTTAAAGAATGCTCTCATATATATATTTTTCAAGTGTGAGATTAATTAATTTCATATCAAGGCTTCATAAAAATTGATTTGTAAGTCCCAGCTTTGGATATTATAGAGGTGTCTCAACTAACTGCTGCCTATTTAGCCAATAATTAGTTGGATATATTAGTGGAACTAATAATTAGTTGGATATATAAATGGAACTAACTCTCTATAAATAAAGGAAAATCTCAGGCATAATAAAATGAAAGTGAAGTTGAAATAAATGGAAAATATTTTGGTAATGTGAGAATAAATAAATACTGTGTGTGCCGACGCTTGAGAAAGCAACGGCCAGCACAATTCCGTTGTGCATAATTGATCACACTTACGTTGCTATCCAAGAATTTTAGATCGTCTAATATTCTATATCCTCCTAGAAAAAACGTAACACATTTTATGTTTCTGCTAATCTATTAATTAAGACTTTACCCAAAAATAATGATTAATAATTTAACGCATTTTATGAACGATTATGGTTGTGGTTATGATTATTATTTATTAATGTTCAGTTCGATTTTCTCTTGCGAGCAATCACTTGAAAAAATGATAGTTAGAACCAGAGCTACATAATAAATAGATGGAAGCGTCACACATAATATATCAACAGACGAATTACAAACGCATTTGACCAGCCTCATAATTACGCAAACATTTTTGTTTTCTTCATTTATATGGTAAAGATTTGACACCTTAATCATCCTTTATTTATGTTATTTTTTAAAATATTTATATGTATAATTAAATCTCACAAGATGATCACACATTATGGGGAACGTATAAATATAAAATTTGTCCCTCTAATTTTGTCTCTAAATAGAAACAAACTTAAATCTCAGATTTTTAGATTTTTTGTCTCTAATTTTATTTTTTCTTGTAGTAAATTAATATCATCGGAAAGTATTTAATTTACCTTGTGCATTTATGAAAAGTAAAATATAATTGATCATACATTCATACTTGATCTCATCAAATTTACAAATATAAGTAACTTAATTTTAATATAAAAAATAAACACAACATATAATATAATATAATATAATATGATATGATATGATGTGTAAATTTTATACAATAACAAAATAAAACATTATTTTAATACCGAAATAAATTTAACTATGATAGCCATACAATAACATTTCAATCCTTTAAAGAAAGAAAATTATTTTGGGATATTCTCATAAATATAAAACATTATAATTCTTATGATGTAATACAAAATTTACTATAGAAAACTAATTGTATTTACTTTTCATAAATACACAAATTAAATTAAATCATTTTTATTTATTTTTGAAGACATTAATCACTTCTTCTGCCAATAAAAATTAGACACATCTTGGGAACGTGCATATTTACATGTTCTTGAGAATGTGATAACAGCACTCATATCTCACAAATAATACTATACCTAATTTTAATGAACCCCTTTTTTTTTTGGGTATATAAAAGGAGATAGAGAAACAAAAAACAATTATATTACAACCTATGAAACACCATGGAGATGCTATCAGTTAGAAGGTGCAAAGAGAAAGCACTTGGGGAATCATCCCAAATGCACAAATGTGAATTTCCTTCAGCTCTCATTTTAGCCAATAAATAAGCATATGACTGATTTCACAAAAAATAGGGTTAATATTGGATTTGTTCTTGAAAGGTCACCAGTTTGAGTCCCGTAAGGGCTACTGGAGATTTTTCTAACTATTAACTTTAGAGCTTTTTAAAATTAATTGAGATGTGTGCAAACTGGCCAAAACATCCAAGAATATATATATATATATAAGGCTAATATTGATAGATGATTTATATGTGACGAGTTGTCTGATATAATTAATTATGATACCATATTCATGTGTGGTATTGTCGTCTGCTTGATCTAATTCATCATTTTAAATAAGTTTGACTCTAGCTCAATTATGAATTGTAATTAGAGCTGTTAATAGGCTAGGTTTGCGCCGTACCAGCCAAAGTCCTTTAGGGCTTTTAATAAATAAGGGTCGGGGTAGGCTGAGCTTTTGCTACTAGTTGAGCTGAAAATTCTGACCCATCCCAGCCCTTCAAAGGTCATGAGTTGGGCTGAGCTGGGCCAGCCCTTTTTTTAAAAAAAAATAATTTTTTTATCTATAATTTAAATATAATACATGACAAAATAAAAATATATTATACATGATATTTTTGTTTAATGAAGCTCAATGAGAAAGTAGTGTTAAAGATTCAAAACAGAAATACAAATTTATAGTTTTTTATGACATTTTATTTTTAATTTTAAAAGATTCTCTTTTAGAATAGAACATTAGGTTGGGTCATATACATAATATATTACTTCAAGGGCCAATTTTTTATACTTGAACGACCTTAACAACTCATGACTTAAATAATAAAAAAAATTACAAATTCAAAGTACTAATATTTTTAAATATTTTTTATTAAAAAACCCATGGGGCCGGCCCGTCCTAGCCCACATCAGCCCTATGAGCTTAAATGGGTGTCACGTCCCAAAATCTAAGCACGTGACCGGCACGGAAAGTGAATTTCATTTCACCTCCGAAAGCCTATATTTCTCTTAAAAATCATACAATTCTTTTTCATACAACCAAACCGAGTTCTCTATACATACTACAATTATTCACATTAAATCACTGAATGAACCTACCCAATTACAGAGATTTCTAGATTTATACAACTTAGAATAAGACTTAACTATTATACCTTTATCTTGAACAAATGAAAAGGTAATCATAGACTAAGGATCCATAATTCCTTGTTCCGATATTTACCTTCGGCTGTCAACTCTGAAAAAAAATATCAATAAGAGGGGTATGAGCAAACCACGTGCCCAGTGAGTAGATAACACAACACTATGACAAAAAAAATATCATGCATCATAATGATAACATGCAGCAATCATACGTAAATCGATCATCATATGATATAATATTATTCATAATACTTCACAACAATATCCAAGTAAATCAAATACATTTCAACATAATTCAAAATTCACAACAGCAATCGGTGAAATCAATTTCACACATATTTCCCGTACCAACCGGGTCGTCCAAAATACCTCTGGATCGTTGCTCGCGGCCCCCACCGCATCCACCCTTGTCGCTCCATTTATAATCTCCACCCTTATAACTTCACATAAATTTCTTCATGGGGTGCACCACCATGCCTTTCCTTTCAAGTTAAAACACAATCACAATCACATATAAAAACATCCTCAATCATAATCTTGAGCCACATACACAACTCAGTTATTTACAATTCAAGCCACAACATAATCAATGTGGTTCCAGCAACATAGCATGTATACAACATAACCCATAATATAGAACAATTATTCAACTCAGTTCACATGCAATTCACAATCCATCATATAACCTCCATTCATGGGAAAATAAGAAAATATAATTATATACATTACCAGACACGTTCCACAATTGTTTATGCCTCATCCTTCCACATCATCCTCTTCAAACTTGTATATACAACATATTTCCACTATGATGCAAAAAGTCAATAACATATATTTAATCATAGCAAGTATTAACCCACTGATTTCACGCTCTCGGCACTCCCACTTTGCACTTTGACCATTCCTATTGTAACCAGACAAAAACCATCAGGGTTACGAAATAAAGAAATTTCCTACCACTACTCTCGACCTTTACTCACATCTTAAGTCATAACTCCTAACCGGTAATGAATATCTAAATGAAACTTATACCATTGGAAACTAGACTCAAAGAGCTTTCCAACGATATAAAGTTTGCCCAAAGCGGAGTCCGGATGAAGAAGTTATGACTGATCAAAATAAGCTAAGTTTTTCAGTACATCTGGCGCCTGGCGCCTGGGCGCCAAGGCCTTCTTCCTTCTCGAAACCTTGAACCTTTGCGCCTGGACGCCACGATCGCGACCTTTCGCGATTCTCCTCGGATTTGGCTCAGATCCGGCCAACTCTCCACCGTTTTTCATGATTTCTTTCATAGGATCTTACCCTTAATATCTAAGGAGCATTTAGACATCAAAAACACCAATTTTAATCGAGAAACGAAGCCGGAATCTCGATTTTTACCCCAAACTTTCTTAAAACTAGAAAATTGGAAAAAACTTGAGAAATAGAAAGTTATACCTCGATTCCTTACTTTCCTTACGTTGCTTGGCTCCTAGAGGCTCACCCCGTAGCCCGAGATCCACCCTCCAAAGCCCGGTTGTGGAGTTGGAGTGTAGAGAGAGAAAGAGAGGAGAGAAGGTGAAGAGAGAGAGAGGAAAGGAGAAAAATGAAGAAAAAAATAGGTGAGGCCACCTATTTACTCGCCCGGGGTAAAATTATCACTTGCTCTACAATTGACCCTCAGTCAAGACTAGCAAAAGCAAATTCATAAAATCTCACCTCAGGTGTTTCTAAATCCTAAGTGCCCCACAGATTTCCTTATTTCACTTTAGTCCCTCTCAATATCTCAAACTCCACTTTAATCCCAAATCCATCATCCTTTCGGTACCGGACTCATAATTCATTTCCATAAGCTCTATTCTTCTTTTCAGGTTCCTACTTGGTCATTTCTCAAAAGTCCTATATACTTTATTTTCTTTTCACTTTAGTCCTTGAGAATTTGTAAAAATTTCCTAAATTAAAAATTAAAATTTCTATTCCTACATTTTCTTTACTAATTCAAAAAGCAAATTTTCTACGTAATTAAATTTTTCACTAAACTTCAAATTAGACTTTAAATATTCATATAAATTCTTGGGATATTACAATGGGCTAGGCTAAAAACCCTTGTTAAAAATAGGCCACTAAATTCTTAGCCCGTCCCACCCCATTTACAGAGCCAGCCCGACCTGGTCCGAATGACTTAGCCCATTTTAATAGCTCTAATTGTGATATCATAAATAGACACAAACTTCACTCCTTAATTATTACGTACCCTAAGTCAGTTGTTTTCATGTTTTCAAGTTTGCGAAACACCCTTACAAAATAACCATGCCTAATTAGCATTAAGGGACAGAAATTGCCTGATTCGTTATTACTAGCAAGCTTTGCAAATAATAATTCCATATGATCATATTATTTGTAGAATAAACTCATCCTTGATATTGATGGATGAGGATCTCCACGCGGAAGAAAATTCTATGCGATTAAACTTTTTTTTGGTTTTATTTTTTAAATTACAAAGAATTTATTTTTTAAAAATTTAACAGTCAATAAATTAAATTAAATATTATTATAGACTTTAAACTCTAAACTTAATAAATTAAATTAAACATTATTGTATAGGGTTTACAATAATATTTAATTTAATTGATTGTAATTTATAGTTTAGGGTTTAGAGTTTACAATAATATTTAATTTAGGGTTTATAGTAATATTTAATTTAAAATTTGGAGTTTAAGATTTACAATAATATTTAATTTAATTAATTGTAATTTATTTAATTAAATGTTATTGTTAAGGTTTAAAGTTTAGAATTTAGAGTTTAAGGTATAGGGTCTACAATAATATTTAATTTAATTTATTAGATTTAGAGTTTAGTATTTAAGATATATAATAATATTTAATTTAATTTATTAACTACCAAATTTTTAAAGAATAAATTCTTTATAATTTTTTTAAAAAAATTATAAAGTGACACAGGAGAAGCCTCCAACACTAATGTGGGTCAAAATTTTGTCTTTGTCTTTAGCTCTGTTTAATTTTTCTGAGTTGTTAAATAGTTGTAAAACTTATAGTCATTTAATGGCATAAAAAGATCAAAAAAGACAAAAAATAAAGAGAAGATCTAAGTTTAAGGGAGACCGCAATATTAATAATATCAAACGAATTGGATGATCAATGCTATCACACACAAGATAAGTGATTGAAAAGGAAACCGTTGGATGTTCAAAGATGAGAATATGTTCATCCGCAAAGCAATTGAGAAATATTCAAGTACAAAACATATTTTAACATTTTTTTTATGATTTTTTTTTAATAAATGTCTGTTACTGAATGTAATATTCTCGAATACTAAATACGAATACATTTTTCAGTAAAATTTAAAATTTTGTTTAATCATCTTAGGAGAAACTAATTCCTGTTAAACGCAAATATTGTTAGTAAACGCATTTTAGCATTTTAGATAATAGACGTCAATGTTGATTTTGAGAGAGAGAGAGAGAGAGAGAGAGAGAGAGAGAGAGAGAGAGAGAAACTAAAAACTAAACTAAGAATGGAAGCATGTGATGAGAATTCAGGAACCGACAGTCTGCGTTTCCCTTAAAACCTTCCAACTGAGCAAGCCACGCGTTCTTCTTTGGATGGCTCACAAACGTAGCTTGCAATTTAAAATATGGTCATTCAACCCGACTCGTATAAAATCCGACCCGTAAACAAACACTCTACCTCTATTCTCTAGCAAGTAGCAACACCGTCACGCCACCCCCGGTACGTACTCGGAGCTCCTTGGCCACCTCCCCTCCCACCCTCTCTCTTTCCTTGTCAGCCTCCTATGCGCTTTCTCTCTCTACAACACTCATCCACCGGTTGAATTCCCTCTCAATCTCCGCCATCCGGTCGAACTTCTGCATTCCTATTCAATTTATTCTTTTCGACTGAATCCTCTCGGATTTTATCTTTGAATCTGTTGTCTTCTAGGGTTTTTGATTGATTTTCTTTCGGATCTTTGTTGGTTATATCTTTTCAATTTCTTTCTTCTTTTATCTGGATGCTCGGTTTTGGTCTCTGTAGCAGAAATGATCTTTTACGAGTGTAGTATGTAATTCGATATTTTGCCATGTGAGGATTATTAGACTGCTATACGTTTTTCGTGGGTTAGTTAATGGCGTCATTCCGACGGACTTTGTCGCCGGCGTACCACGATCGGCAGTACCAAAACGGTGTCGGACCATTTTCAGTCTCGTCTCCTCATCACAAGCTTGCTCCAAATGCCAAGTACACGTCGCCATTGCCGGCTTTGGTTGCGTACGTCGTCAGATTACGGAGGTTTATTGCTGGGTTTTTTGTGCGGCGGTACGCTCGGAAAGGGCAATGGAGAAAAGCGCTATATAGGTGTTTGCTCTTTTTCTTCTTAGGTTTCTTGTGGGGAATGTTTCCTTTTGGTCACGTTGTCGATGACATTCGCCGTCAGGATATCTCGTTCGAGATCAAGCCGCCTCACTCGAATGCACAACTGGTCCCTGAGGATCGTGTTCTGAAGCGTGATGAGGAGTTTGTGATCAATCCAGTGAGTTTGAGTGCCGATAAGCTGAATAAAATCGATGAGAGGCTAGATTTTGTGCCAAGGAAGCAGTTGATTGTTGTGACTCCGACCTACAATCGGGCGCTTCAATCTTATTTTCTGAACAGGTTGGGTCACGTGCTCAGGCTCGTACCTCCCCCGGTCCTGTGGATTGTGGTGGAAGCAAATTCAGCTTCTATGGAGACTGCTGAAATACTGAGGAAAACGGGTGTGATGTATAGGCATTTGGTCTGCACTAAAAACTCCACAAATGTGAAGGACAGAGGAGTTCATCAAAGGAATACGGCGTTGGAGCACATTGAGCGCCATAGACTTGATGGGATTGTCTACTTCGCAGACGATGATAATATATATTCTCTCGAGTTGTTTGAGACCTTGAGAGACATTAGGTACTTTAACCTCGGTCCCGTCACTTTGTTCCTTCAAATGTCTAATTTGAATTATAGTATTTGATATGTTTAATTTTGATCCATATTTCACATGTTTTGGAGTTGTCACTGTTGCAATTATGTCACATGATTTTACCTTGGTTTGTTGGCTTTAGCGTATCTTGTTACCTCTGTTACATAGGCGATTGGCACCATTTGGTTGCATTGGCCTGTGAATTTCTACTTTATGTTACATTTAATAAATCATGTGACTAAGTATTTTTTGGGCTAGGCCATTTCGTATCCATAAGCTAAAATGGTCTCCATAACAAAGCAGTTGGCACATACTTTTGGATGGATTGTCATAATCTGCACAATATTCTTTTAAGCTGCTCAATTATTTTCTTGCACCCGAAACCTCCATGTTTTAAGTTTTATATTACAAGAAGATTGAAGCCTATCTGATTTGTGGTTTCTTGAAGGCGCAAGCTATCTATTTGTACAATTTCTTTACTCTAGCATTCTGAAGCATGTATTAAAGTGTTCATTTTATTACTTGTACCAAGATATGTTTATTATGCCTTTTGGCTTTAAAGAAATTGTCCCTTTCGACACTTTGACTTGCCCCCATATTTTAAAAATAATACTATCCTTTCAATAGATATGATTCCATTTATTTGTTAATGGCTTTCGATTGACAAATAAATTTGAAGTAAGTTGTCTTGGTAAACATCCTTTTCATGATTAGATGACCCTAAGAGTTTATACCTTTTAGAGTTCTCCATTTTAGATAATTACCCTTGAAAATTTAATCGTAATGTTTCAAGTTGCCTGTATCAATTAACATCTAGAACATTTTTCCCCTATCTTTATCAAAAATTTACTTTCTCGTGCACTTCTATAATACTATATTCTAATGTCAAACTGGTTTTGCAGCCGCTTCGGTACTTGGCCTGTTGCCATGCTTGCACAAAGCAAAAACAAGGCCATCTTGGAGGGTCCAATATGCAATGCAAGTCAAGTGATTGGGTGGCATACAAATGAGAAAAGTAAAAGACTTCGTAGGTTTCATGTTGATATGTCTGGATTTGCTTTTAATAGCACAATCCTGTGGGATCCTAGAAGATGGAGGCGCCCTACTTCAAATCCTATTCAACAATTAGACACAGTGAAGGAGGGTTTTCAAGTATACCATCTATCTTTACTCTTCCACCCAATTAATCAGTTCAGATGTCGTCTTATTGTAGCATATATTATTTGCTAGTTAATATTATCTGCAAGTGTTAAAAACTGTTAACTGAAATCTATTTTGTCTTCCCAGGAGACCACCTTTATAGAGCAATTGGTGGAAGATGAGAGTCAAATGGAAGGCTCACCTCCTGGTTGTTCCAAAATAATGAATTGGCATCTTCATTTGAACATTCATAATACATTTTATCCCAAAGGTTGGTTGCTTCAGAAAAACCTAGATGCTGTCATCCCCATCAAGTAATCTCCCAGCAATTCTATTGTGAGAATTTGATAGGTATGATCTAATTCTTCGTGTGATGTAGCATATTGAATCTCATTTGTAACTCCTAATCAAGTGCAGAATATTCTGCTTATGATTTAATTCTTTTTTTTTTTTTTGATGTAACATATTGAATCTTATTTGTAGTCTAATCAAATGTAGAATATTCTGCTTTTCTCTACTAAATTATTTATCCTTATAAGCAATACCGAGGAGAATAGAATGTTAGTGACCTTTGAAAGTTTGTCACTTTTTAGGCTGTCCTGTTTTTAAAAGTTTCTTATTATTTATTCCCCTCCTCTAACTTTAGGAATGCAATGACTTAAAATTCATGTATTCCAATAATGTTTATGGATTTATGGCTTTTAACCTTGTAGGAATCTAAAATACCCTTGCTTTTTCCATGACAGTCTGCCCCGTAAGTGATATTGGTACATCCCTGGATATACTTCAATTTGGGACCAGTGGATACTGCTTCGTATTGTTCCCTGGAAATATACAAACAGGTTACTGACTTTGTTTCCGGAATTCTCTCAGAACAGCATTCTCTTGCAGAACCAAATTTTTTTGTTGTAAAGTATATTACTCTATTTGTTTCTTGGATAGAGAGAAAAAAAAGATCCTCTTGGATAGAGAGAAAAAAAAAAGATCCTCTAGGGAATGGAAGAGGGAGTATTAATCAAATTGCTGGGGCTAATTTGATATCTGAATACTGTTTCTGATCTCCGGCGGTGTATCAAAATTTTAGCTAAGGGGCTATACTTCTCATATGTAGTTTCCATGTCGCCCTTCTTTCTTTCTTTCTTCCTTTTTTTCTTATATTCTTTCGGTTGATAATTTGGTCGGTATTCTTCAAAGGTTTCACTGCTTGCTTTAGTTTTGATGAACGTCCACATTAATTGGTGTAATATTATACGCAAAGCTGTAAAAAAGCGTTTAAACCTGATATTCGATTTGAAGGTTCTGATAACAGGCAATTAGTCAACGCATTAAAAGGAATAAGTAAAAATTAAGACATAATATAAGTCAGTTGTCCTTCAGCAAAGGAATTAAGTGCTCTTCTGACAATACTTCAACCAGGTACAACTAATGCCCAACTGTGTAAGGATTTTGATCCACTGACCATTTAACATGTTTTTTAAACGGAACCAGTCCAAGATCCACTTCAAGTACTCTCGTATGTTGAATCTACTGCATCACAGCCGACGAACTCAATTGCATTCAATCTCATACCCAACCCCTTACTCAAATAGTAGTACACCGCCGCTGCAACCCTCTTCACCTGCACAGAAAGGCTCAACACCACCGACATCTTCTAGCCCACCATCTCAGTCACCGCCCCCTACAACTCCATCATCACCTCCCCTGCCTCCTCCGCTGGTCTCACCATAGCCACCCGGGGCATCACCTCCCACCTTGTCTGAATTTCCACCGCCATCAAAAGTGAAGAGAACCGAACTCGAGTCTTTCTATATGCCAAATTAGCCAAACACTGCTAAAAAAAAAAGATAAAAGAATGCTGTGCTAAAGATGTTGCGATTTGGTGGTAATGAGGCAGAGGCACGCTGTACGACCTGTATGAATTCATTGGGGGTGATGACCGTTATATTTAGTTTTTTTCCTAGTTTGTCTTTCTTTTTGGGTGATTTTTATGTTAGGCTTTATTAGCGTTAATCACTTCGATATAGGAATGTGTTGCCTCTATTATAACTTAGGTACTTTTTAAAATGTATTATTTTAATATACCTATTATCCTGAGTTCAAATCTGATATGTAATTATTGTATCTGAAAGTCTTGTATTATCTCATGTCTTATTGCCTTTTAATAGAAATTATTTCTATTTGTTTTTAAAAAAAAATTTTAAACGAAAGAAACTACACAAATTAGAGTGGCGTTTTTACTGCAGCTGTAAATTTAGAGCATTTTTGCTTGAATGAAAAACTATCCGCATGTTGTTGCTTGGAAGTTAGAACCCACATTTAAATTAATACGTTGCGCGAAGTATCATCTCCAAAGGTGTAATCTGCACAAACACGAGTACATTTCCCTCCCATGAGAAAAGGGGAGAGACGTTGTAAAAGTAAGTCGAGCTATTTTAGTACTTGCTTGCTTTGCCACTTAGCAAGTCAGAATTCGGATTTAAAACTTCCAAACATGGGGTTGCTAGCTTGTGATATCTTACGATCAAAACAGACTTAAATTATATTTATTTTAACAAGAGTCACTTACCAAGGCGTGGAAAGAAAAAAGGCGTAAATCAGGGAGGGCTAGAGACATTAAGGGGTCTATAAATACTTGACGTTGCTACTTGGCATTATCAACATTGTGATTTATGATACCCTCAACAGAATGTAGATTTTGGAAAATTAAGTCCGTCAGGGTGATATGTGCAACCGCGCCACGAGGCCAGTTTACTCATGTCTTTGAATTAGGCAGGAAGGATGCAGCATCAAAATTGGATGAATAATAGTTTACACAAGTAGGATAGAACAATAAAATATACTAGAGATACATTCCCACGAGCAACCTCGGCGCGTTTGACGGAGCACTGGAATGGGGCTCCGCTGCTGGCGACTTCTTGATCTACTATCACCGGAAAGACAGGGTCATCTAGACAGAAAAAAAATAGTCTAGTCCAAGCGATCAACCACCGGCCCCATATAAACAGTTCTTATTCATCTTGGGATGGCTGGAAACCTGAGAGTGACCAATCTCCTCTATCATATTCATATATTCATCTCGGCCAATTACTAAATTCCTGTCAGTCTCTTAACTATCATGTCAGAGTTGCTCCAAGAACTGAAGAACTTGTGTCAGAAGGATGCAACGAAGTTGATTGTTGATTTGCAAGACCAAGAACAGCTAATGTTGATCTGTCCATATGAACATGATGAGTTAATTGCAAATCGAAATTTGAACTCACATTCTCTTGACACAAGCTCGAAGAATCTAAAACTAGAAATGTCAACTTTAACAGAAACCAAATCAGGTCAATATTCCCTTGATAGATACTTCAGTAGTCAGTATACATCTTTAACTCTTCAAGGCCCGGAAGCCAAAACATTACGTCATTCCTAGCATCAGTGCACAAGAAGAAAAAGACTGCAATATTAAATTATTTTAAATCATTGGTAATTGTCCAGAGGAATCATTTCCATGCATAATATTTCACTTAAAACTAAGTTTGTATCATCACCAAGCCAATATTTTTAATCGAACTGACATTTAGAAAGTGAGCAACACAACAAAATCCAGATAGATCTCAGTACTTCTGTTTCATAACGTAGACTAGGAGAAATTAACGTCCATGAAAGTATTCATACAACATTATTAAACATGATGATGTGAGCTATTGCAGGTCAATCCTTCAAAAGCTCAGTTCAATTTCAAAGATATTTTAGGTGATCAAACAGGTGTTGAAGGACAGATACCTTACAGAAAATCTATCCCCAACCTTTCTTTCCACACATCCATATCTAGAAAAGCTTACCTGGGTAGTGAAGATTTTACAGCCGGTTGATTAGCGTAAGAGGCAAGGGGGCCTCTGAGATTAGCATGTTTGTTGAGCGCACTTTCTAGTTGTGGAGGTGGCAACTGCAACGAGAAGGCGAAAAACAGGTTAAATTTTAAGAATAACAAATTAGCAAGATGTTATGTAAGTGAATAATGTAGTACCTGCAATAATACACGAAAAGAACGTGGCTGAGTCTGATATACACATTTTAAGAAACCAACCCAAAGTTTTGGCATTCGCCATATCTGCAGTCAGTATAAAAATATTATATCAGTTGCTGAAGCTATTATCAACCACTAGTTTTGAGGAATCAAGGATAAATATTTTGATACAAGAATCAGAATAACCTCTATTCTATTGCGTGTAAACATACCTGTTTACTCACAAGCTTTGATAGTATCTCCATAACAAAATCAACCTAAAAATATAGGCATATTACTTTCATAAGTAAATATCTTCTCAATGTCATCCCGGATAACAACTTTCAAAAACTGGAAATCAATATTGTAAAACACTGAATTGGTAAAGGGTTGAAAGGTTCAACTAGGATCAGACTGGTCAAACCTAGCTTTCAACAGCTCTAATAATATGTTAAAAAAAACTAGTACTTAGATGTATAAACACATTGTCAGAAAAAAGGTGAATCTAAATTTTTCTATCATAATTAAATAGTTTCATAATAGATATAAAACTCTGACCAATAAGGGACAAAGAAACCTTCATTCACAAAATTTGTTAAGGGACAAAATGGGAGCATCCTTATAAAAGAAGATAAACATGAGAACTCAAATCAAGAAGCATCACTTGTGGCACCTTACCTAGCTAAGACAGATATCAGTACTATATGTTAGCTACCAGTGTTCTATCTTCTCCTTTAGATTATTTAAATATTCATAATATTATTCATACATGAATAAGCCAGAAAATACAAGGATTAATACAAAACATATTGGATGAACCGGTTGTTCCAAAAATAAAAAGGCATAAAATTCTCATGTACCTCAATTACACCTCAAAATAATGTAAACATGAATTTATTCACCATCACACATGACACACTACTAACAGAATTCACATTTTCATGTTAACGTTCTAACACTTACAACTCAAGAAATGCGTAAACACAGCCAGCAATACACGGTCACTGAACAGTTGAAAACATGGATTATGAAATATACCAGTACAGGAAAAGCATCAACCGCCTGAATAACTGTTCTCATGAAAAGTAGAGGCAAAGGAGTTTGATCAACCTGAAAATTTTGACAATAAGATACCCACAAGTGAATTGTAATACATCTGAGAAATTTTGTTGGCTGCTTACCATTTGGTTTAATGCCTTTGCCAGAACCTGCTGAGTAAACACTGTACGTTGCTCGAAACAAGCTGTGCAAGCATCAGTTATCTGATAATGCAAGACAGAGACAATATTTCAGAAGTTGCCAATTATGCACTTTAAGATTTTTAAACTTCAATACAATATGACTCATGCAACTAACTTTGATGAGTTAGATAATAAGATTAATGGAACAAATAAAGGGCTATTGTTGTTCCATAGTTTGATTCTTTCTTAAGGGTAACCAAACAAGAACTGCATCTACATTGCACGCTGGTATAGTCAATCACAATCTGGCTAGAGATTTAATGCACAATATCAAAATGAGCTACATGACAAGTAGGCAGCTGAAGAAATGCAAAATTTTTTGAAGGGTATTAATACATTTGAAAAATATAAACATTTCATTGGAAAATGAACTTGTAAGAAAAAGTCAGTTTACTGACTAGACATCAGAAAGTGCAGTAAATTGTTTAATGCTGCAAAAAATAAAAGCTGAAATAATTGGGTTCTAAACTTTTTATAGAAGTGAGGCTAACAATCCCCATTCCCAAAAAATAAAGGATGAAAACAGGAGTTGGTGGAATATAACAATCGGAATTACAGTGTTCCCCAACTCAAATACAATCTACCAGAACTAACTCTGTAGTTACTGTCAATCAGGTTAGGAAACCAATCATGTGATACTTTTCATAGCAAGTATTCAGTTGAAGTCCTGAAATTAAACCAAACTATTTTGTTTTCTCAATATCACCATCACCAAGTCTTGTAAGCACACAACATGCAGCAAGAGCATTACTTGACATATTTCATACATCATCCTAACAATCCCAGCCAGACAAAACTGGAGCTGACTTTATGAACAGAACAGATTTAGTTTCTCCCTAGAAGAGGGGAGTGCAGGGATAGACAGGAAAGTCATAGGGTGTAAGAATGGTCATATACAAAACATAAACGTGCCTTTTTAAGTGCAATTCCATCTTTTTCAGGAACAATTCCATGGATTGCAACCAACACTTCTACAGGTGTCAAAGCAGGACCTGTGTGAGCTGAACCCTGCCATGAACATTTTTATCAGTTTAGCATATCTAGATGAGAAAGATAAACAGCATATGAAAAGGTCGATGACTGTTTAACAGATTTCAGTTTTTATTGATGCAGATTCCTAGTGCACCCAAATAAACAACCAACTAAAATATAATAGGAGCCCCTAGACTCAAGGTATCACAAAATAAGCATAAGAGATATAAATTATGAACTTCCGTTAAAACATTCACATATACCTGTAGTATGTGAGCAAGTGCCTTTTGGAACTTTTCCAATGGAAGGTCAACAAGCCGAGGAAATATTGGTAAAACCTGCCACATGAAGTAATTGAAGTTAAGACTGAGTAAACATCAACATGGCCAACTAACATATCAGCATTAACATGGCATCATTTGTTTTCTTAAAAAAAAAAATTCTGACCTACTGGTTATTGAGCTAAAGCCAAGGAAGATTACGCCCAAAAAAAAAAAAGGAATCTTCAAACAATCCAACAAAACTAAATTTTCTCTTCAGTTTTAAGGATACTGGCTTGCAAAAAAAAAATGGCTTAAGATTATAGATTCAAGAATTAAATTTACCTCATCTGGTGGATTTATATTCTATATTGGACTAAAAATTGAGGATTTACTACACACTAAATAATGAAACTTAACAATGAGTTTCTTGAAATCTGAGAAATGTTCTGATAGAAAACTGCTTCATATGGCAGCCAGAGGATAGAGATAATTGATTTTTCAATCCATGTCTGCATTTTATCATGATTCATGAGTGTGGATGGAAACTTTGTAATTTCCATCATTCTTATGAGAACTTGATGACCTAATATAAAAGCATCCTTAACATCATTATAGAATGAGGCGAATGCTGCCTGCTAACTCATAGAAATTATCTGTCAAAAAGGGAAACAAAAACATATATAGCACAGAAAAATAAGAAGAAAGTCATTAATTGACCTCATCTTTTGAAAGTGATGAAAGCAAGGGAACCAGAATTGTAACATCCTGCAGCACAAAACTAGTATGGATAAGTAAATAATCCAAAAATCTCAGCATTGGTGCTGTTAGTTGTTACTTGAAAGGCATACCTTTAATTTAGTTTCATATAATTGCTTAACAGTAGCTATCAGATCAGAAGATGGTGTCATCTCTTGAGTCAATATTTGCAGCACCTTCAAGGACACAAAGTAAACATTATAGTCATTTATTCATATTATAGTAATCCACCCGCAATGATGGAACAAAATAAGCTATCCTCAATTGAAAGAGCAGGAAGCTACCAGTGTCAGAAGATTTTCGCTTCCTTGTGGTGGATCAGATATAATATGGAGCATCTTAGAATATGATTGTCCTAATGCCCTTACAAGAATAGGAATGTGACGATGAATGGCCTACAAATGCCCAAATAGAACAGGTCAACAACACAAAACCAAGAATCAGCAGTGCCAATAATAGTTTAAAAGCAATATCAAATTGCAAAAGTCCATACAGGGCCATAATTCTTAGTTATTTCTGTTGATGCAATAATTTAATCTTATCATGGTTGCATACTTGCATTCGTATATTGCCCCAAATAGTCACATGAACAAACCCATGCTCATGATTGTACGCTCACAGATATAGATTGAAACAGAGAAAAAATCTGAAATCTCAAGCATTCAGGCAAATCATATTATTGGATGTGACAACTCCCAATCTCAGAAAAAAAGTATAACTATGTATATTGGGGTACTCCAAGGACCAAGGCAAACATCCAGCATTTAGCACAAATGGTGAGTTTTAAGACATCTGTTTACTGTAACCTCCTATGACTTGAATATTAAAAATAGTCAAAAGATAGAGAATTTCAACCACATTGGCTGTATTCTAAATCAATAATACTGAACATTAATAAAACAAAAGAATACCTGCTTCACAGTTTTCGGCGCTCGCCCATAGACATCAAATATAATCTGGAGAAGATTGGGTTTCTGAAAAAATTTTAATAACGTATCAGTGCTACCAAAACAGATGAGAAGTAATTACCGTTGTAGTCATTGTCAAGCTCTCTAAGCTATATATTAAGTATAAGAAAAAACAAACCTTTGTACATAAAGCAAAAAACAAAGATATGAGACGTTGAGCTTCAGAGAATGACAGAGATGCAACACTTTCAACTGCTGGTTTAGAAAATCTATCGGGGTCAGAAGTTGTGGACTCTGAAACTTGTGATGGACCTGCTATATCCTGACCTTCACCCTGTAAGGAATAAAGGCCACTAACTGTGATCAATTAATTCAATTAATTAACCACATTATAGGGGGGAAAAAAAGAAATTTTTGCTGAAACCTAAAAGAGACCCCCCAAAAAAATATGTAACATTATGAACACGTTGCAACCTGTTCACTTGTAAGAATACATTTAGAATTAGTATGAACTGTTCTAAGTGTTATAGAAACCAATGCCTTATAGCAAATTCCAAATGAATCAAGATAGCAGAAAGGGTAGCAACCGGCTTGATTTTCAATAACTTAATGAGGTTTTAAGTATGAATTCTCCATAGCAGTCACAAAGGTGGAAAAATAACTCAGAAGAGACAATAAAATGGAGGTTATTGAAAAATATTACAAGTATTATACCTCTGCTTCAGCTCTTTGCTCAGTGGGTCCTGATTGAGAAAGATCTGTATCTAAGGCTTCATGATCTACAGCAGACAAAAGCTTTTGTTTTGCAAATTGTTCTATATCTTCTGATATATAACTAAGCTGATAGAGTTTGTTTGCCACCTGTCCAACACAAGTTTATATACATTAGTCCAACACAAGTTGACAGTCTGCCAGTTTTCATACAAGCATAAGTTTATATACCAGCCGAATAGCTTTTGCTCGAATCTCATCCTGCACATGAACTGCACACTGCCACAGAGAAATGAATTCATCAATTCCATATAAGACACTGAAATAAACAGTTTGGACTTTGCACAGTATATAGATTTGGATACAAATACCCAGACCACTACTATGAAAATGTTACTATAACGTTGCTTTCAATCCATTTCATTTTTTCTCTTCTGAATAGTCAAAGAATTGCAATTTTAGGCCAAATGACACATACATTTACAGCAGTTGGTCATTTTCATAGTTGACACTAGGGTGATGGGTGATGGACTTGGTATTCAGGTAAGTGGAAAGCAAAACAATCATTTGTTTGCTAATGAAGAAACGTCTTAAATCGTGAGGGCAAACACCTACCGTGTACCATTCCAATATTCCAAACAACCATTTAAGAAATACAAAAGCATGATATTTGCTGCAAGGTGCAAACAATGTCCTAAATCATGGAAAGACTAATGTGACAGACTGACAGTTTAAGGCAATGAATATAGTTATATCGTCGATTTATGATTGCAGGCAGCAAGATGCTTGCAATTATTTATAACTTCAGAATACCTACAAAACTAAGTTTAACAGATAAGAGGGGAAGGGGGGATAGCTCATTCCATGGATTGAAGAGCTCTTCATTGATGAATGGATACAGGGTAACTCAGAAATTAATCAAATATCTTCATCAATTAACTATGTTCTTTTTGCTTTTACTTTTGCTATCAATATAAGCATTACTCTATTGAAAACTAATCAATTTCGTATAGGCAGAAGATGGTTTTCATCCTTAATGACAACAACAAATGCATCCAATGACAGGAATATTCAGCTAATAGAGACTCGTGAATCATAGGTTACCTTCAATGCTATATCTAAGCAGGCTTGCCGATATTGTGGGCGCCCCAATATTAAACTCCAGATGGCACCAAGGCCTTGAGTTACACGCTCAATGTCAAGGATAATTTTACCATGATTATCAATAACATTAGAATAGCAGAGATCGCTCAAAACCTTCATGGCTGATTCTGGCAAAAGTGGGACTTCACCTAGAAGTCTACTAAAAGACTTGTCTGAAGCAGGAAAAAACTCCAAAAGAGATTTTGCCTGAAAGCAAACAGCAGAACCAAGTTTTCCCAGAAAGAAATTAAATATAACAAAGAATATTAAATAAGCCTAAACAAACTATAATGTGCCTACCACTGCCAAAAGGAAATTTTCATACAAAACAGCAGTAGATGAAGAGTTCGGAATTGAATCTGACACAATTCGGGAGTGCAGATGGTACAAAATATGCAAAACAAGTTCATGCCCCTGCACATCCATTTCAAAGCATTATGTTAGAAAATTAACAAAAAAAAAAGACAAAAAGAAGCAAATTGGTACGGTTATTAGTTAATGAACTGTGATCTCCATACATAACCAATTAAAATAAACTCCACAGCACAAGCAGATTTTTGTTAACTATTAATATCAATATAACCTGTTTTGCACATAATCTAAAAAGACTAGAGGTAATAAGACAATTTTTCTCTCTTTACTTGTCAGTGCACCCATTTGAATTTATTGTTCACTCTGAAATGAAGTGACATATATTATGACACTTGCAGCATCCTTATTACACGCAGACTTGACAACTTAACAGGAGCAGATCAATCCTTTATGAGATCATTATTTAACTGCACCAATTATATTGCTCAACGTGTTTGTTGTAAGTTCCCACAACATCATTATTTTACAGATCAGCAATAAAAATGTATGAACTTGGAAATACTACAATTTTGTTTTACTATAGTAGCTCAAGCTTGCAATGGCACAAATGCAAACAACTCTTTGACAGCTGACAATTTACCACTATGGTACAAACATATAAATCACCAAGTTAATATATAGTAGCAAATGAAGATCTGAAGCTTCAAACAGCATATGATGCAGTTTAAGCATACTTCACTGAGTGCATAAATATTCCAGTACATTCCAAATATATAAGATGATGCCTCTCTTCACACGTAATAGTGAACTATCTATTTTCAAGAAAACACATTCAAATTGGAAGTTTAGAACACATTCAAGACACTTGTAATATTTTTTTTAAAAAAAAGATTTTATTAAGAAAGAAAAGGAAGGAAGGATGTTTAATTACATATCATCAGAAAAATGGTGGTAATGACTGCACTCAAGGAGGAATATTCCAGCAAATTTATATTACTTCTAGACAATTGCAAATGAAAAAAGAAACCACAGAACAAGGAAAATTAAAATTATGTACAATTTTTTTTAATCGAAAAATAAATATTATTAAAGAAGAGAAGGATACAAAGAGAAAAAGGAAAACAGAAAAACACACAAAAGGAGGATAAGATATCCTCCTAAAAAATAGAGAAAACTGCAAGACCGACCCACAAGCCAACAAGGCTAATAAATCAATTTTAGAATTTTATTATTAAAATAAAGCAAGCTTCAAAACTCTGGTACCTTCCGCCACTGGTCATCCAGGGTGTGTTCTTGCAGCATCAGAATAAACTCTTTATCATCATCAATCTGCATGGGAAGACCAATATGTTATTACTAATACTGCTCAAAACTTATAGACAATAAATAATTAAAACAGATGCACACTCCAGAATTCTTATAATGTTTCAGGTTAAATAAAATATATTCTTTGCAACTATTTATCTATTTCCTTTAAGTGGCAAAAATAACCACATGGAAGTAGTTCCTTTCCTGAATTAGCAAAATATTTTTCTTAAGTAAAGACATACAAAACTCCCAGCCACGATACTTTATATATGGCAAAGCCAAGTCAAAATATAGTGAAACTTTCTTTGTCCCACAATCTTAGAATCCAAATGTTTATAGGGGTCTCCCTTCACACATATGCATGTTGAGTAAAACGAAGAGTAAAAATAAGGGAAAAGACTGAAGAAACAATAGGTGTATATACATTTAGCATTTCAACTTATTTATTTTTAAATTAATTTTATAACCTATATTTTAATTGGTTTATTAAAAAAAAAAATTTAATGGGAAGAGAAAATTTTTCAAATTTTTGGGACAATTATGGAAGATTGAAAACTGTCTTTGTATTCTTCCTATTAATAGTAGAAATATATCAAAATGTCCAATTTTTAATGTCAATTTTAATTTCTTTACTTCTAATTGCCTATGCTTGCATCAACTAAGGATTATCAACATTCTGCAATTTTAAACCTCTTCTCTCTTGACAGCCATGAATGTGCAAGTCAATCTGCCTTTTTTTAATCTTAAATCATTATTTAAAGAATAGTTAAATAATAGAGGAGTTTTAAACCCACTACCCGCTACCCACAAATTTATTGTTTAGGGTAATGTTTGCATCTTAGAGTCAGCAGTATGGGAGGAAAATGTTGAGATACGAAACTTACCGTAGTTGTAATTTTTTTGTTTTAGAACATAATCTTATATATATATATATATATATATATATACCACTTTGAGGGGTGTGGCTTTATACAGTACTTTAGATTTGCTTAATAAAAATTATAAGACACAATAGTTCTACATGGACGCTAAACCTTATTTGCACAATAAAATCAAAATAAAAAACAGTAAGTCCATATCTTCAATATAATTACAACGTTGAAAAATTGGGGGAAAAAAAAATCACCTGAGCTACCATTCTAGCAAGTAATGTCATGCAAAACTGCAGAGAATCTGTTCCATGCAAATGCTTGTATGACTCGATAATATGCTTAATTGCCATGTGTTTGATGTTACTTTCTTGATCTTTGGATAGTTCAACATATGGTGGAAGCTGAGGTAATTCCAAACAGGTATCTTCTGATGTAGATGGAATGGTAACATCAGGAGAAAACTGATCAAATTCCATTATAGATGACAAATCTGTCCCTTTTGCCTCAGCATCTGATATCTTCTCTGTACTCAGATCCTCATCTATTATATCAGCAGCAGAAAGTGAGGGATCTGAAGAAGCATTTACTTCTGGATTCCCGTCACCATGTCCAGGCTTCTCTTCAACCTCCATTTTCAGAATTGGTTGCTGAGATCCTGAAACTGAAACTGGTGGACCCTCAGAGATCATATCTTCACCTTCTATTTTGGTTGTCAGAGGTGCTGGACTACTGGCAATAGTGGTCAAAACGGGATGTGAAACGGGCTTATTCAAAGGCAAAGAATCATCAAAGTCCAATTTCACAGCACTGGTGTCTTCCATAACAGATACAGCTACTCCTCCAGCAGTTACTGTTACACGTCTTGGATCCATCCGACGAGGATCCTGAAAATTTGTAAGAGGAGTGGTGTAAGGTAATTAAACAAATTATCATTTTATAATCATACATACAGAAATAAAAACTATGAGATGCCAATTCCAGCAAACAGATTCAACAACTTTACCCTGCGCGGATCACGTTTAGAATCAGCAGGCAGATTATTGACATTAGAAATGTCAGACGGTGATGCACCAGGGGTAGTAGTTGTAGCTGAAGAAAATGGAGCTTGGGAACCAATAGCAGAGGAGTGCACAGAATTTACTGACGCAGATGCAGATACAACCTGCGATTGACTGCCTTGGGTATCTACTTGTTGTGTTACTGGTGAATTCCCAAGCCTTGTTAATGATGGGGGTGTCTTAGGCAAGTGCCTCATATTAGTTATGACAATATCAGCTAACAGATCAGGATGAATCTTTGAAATAAGGATTTCAAGAGATTCAGCACCTCTTTCTCCTTCAGCAAGCAAAGCACCAATCATGGCTATCATTTGCTCCACAGCAGTTAGTTCGCTATCCAGCACAGGAACATTAGAGGATAATCCATTAGCAGAGTTAAGATCCTGCCCAGAATCAATTACTTGGACTGGTAAAGGAGAGGGTGGGTCAGGACCAGAACGAACTCGCTTAGAGATGACCTCATGACCATTGGCTAATTGTTCATTATCTAGAGGCACAGATCTTTTTCTAGATAATTCCCCAGAAACAGGTGTCTGAGTTGATAAATGATCATCCTGACCATTAAAAATCAAATTGAATGTGATACAATGGAATGAAAACTGCTAGCAACTAGTTCTCAAATGTCATCAGCTTTGCAACCAGAAGCAGCAAGTCATTCCTTACCTTGCTAACTCGAGCATCACGGATGGAACGATCACCATTTTTAATCGATCTGTCAACTTGCCGAATGACTTGATCAGCAGCATCCCCTGCATTCATAGCTCTTAGGCTTTTCACCAATCTTTCTCTCCACTGCAAAAACGAAAAGAATCCTTTGAGACAATGCGTTCAAACTTGGTTGGGCGCATAGACAGCAGGCCTTATAGTTTCCATCCAATTACTTTTAGCACTGGATCCTAATAAGAGGACGATATATATATATATATATATATATATTTCAATTCTGTTCTTTTGTTTTTTTTTTTTAACATTCTAAATTGAATTCTAATTTGAAAACAAAAAATGCCACGGTACTTGGAAACAGACACAGAAATTGAGCATTATGAATTTATGCGCCCAATTCCTAGATGAAAAATTATTTGGTGCACTATCCATTAACAAGACATAGCTTACTCCTCCCTACCATCAATCCATTTTACCAGTCAACAAGACTCACAAGGCTTTTTTCTTTTATTTTCTGGGATGGCTTCTATATATTAGTTTTCTTCCAGACTACCAATTTTATGATTCAGTTTAAAGGCTAACAGGGTTTGAAAAATAAAAGCGAACATTCTTCAGAAAAATAAGACCTCAAGTTTTAAGCTTGATCTGAGATAGAAAACATAATCTCGAGCAAAAGACAAGTAAATGTCTTTCCAAATCTTATCATGTAGATTTTGTATGATACAATAACTTAATAATGTCTCAATTTGGCTGGCTCTACACTGATCTAAAGAAAAAACTCCAAGAACCAACATTTTTGCTAAATAATCAGATGAGAATGTTTTATACAGTTAAGTAAGAAATTTAGTCACCAAGAAAGAAGAACGTAAGAAATTCAGAGTCAGGTGAGACCAGAGAATTAATGCTACAATCTAATCTCAAAGAATCATTATAAAGATATTGTAAAGAGAATCATAATAGAAAATGAGGACAAAATGAACTAAAAAGGAAGAACAAAAAAAAAAAAGAATAACTAAGTAGGAAGATGTAAGCATATTTACCTCTAGCATTGGTGAATAAGGGCACCTTAGAAATGCCAAAAATGCTGTTCTTAAGGAGTACTGGATACTGGCAGCATGACATCCTTTTACTGTTTGGATATTTGGATCAAAATCAAGCAATGCAGGAAGCACGGTATTGCAATGCTGCAGCCTTTTCCTTGCAATGGATGCAAGACTGTCGAAACAAACAAACAAACAAAGGGTTAAATTTGAGATGACAGTGACATTGAATGCAAGAGAATTGATGAGAAAGAGCACCTCAACCACAGAAAAATGCTAAGGAGCAACATAAAGTCAACACATAGAATTAGAGCACAGCACAATTACATCCAGACACTCAAGAAAATGCACATCAGTTGATTTTTCACTAGTAAAGATTCGGCACATGAATTCAACAACACTCCAAAACAACCTACCTCTCAGCCACTAACAGGGATATACATATATATTGGTACATGACAAAGCAAGGATTTCTACCTACGACCACTTGCTAGACTACTCATAATCCTATGGCTTCAAAGATATTTATTTTAAATACTAATAATGTGCATTAAATAATATATCATTAAGGGATTTATCATGAAAATTATAGACCAGTGAAAGCACTGCATGCACAACCGTCAAATTGTCTGCTTTGAGTCCCATCTGAACTATCTTTTTTCATTGAAATAGAGATATGCAATTGTGCACCTATGTAATCTGCGACTAGCTGTCCTTAAAAATACCATTACAGTAAGTAAACAAACACCTGAATCACATGCATAGACAGCATGTTAAAGAAGCTCTTAGAATAAATATTTGAGCAAACTTTTTGCACTACTTTAATCCCAACAATGCAAAAGCATAATATCTTTGCCCCTAATAGTACAGTTATTGGAGAAATGAATGTACAGCTTTTCTTTTTCTTTATATAAAAGAACAATCCTGAGGGTAATCGAGGAATTTAAATTTACTAATTACTATTAGTTGCTGAGTAAGGTCAAAAAAAAAATGGGTGGAAAGAAAAGAGAAATACTAGAACAGTCCAGCATGACCACCTTGTTAAATTCAAACTAATAAATAAGCTGGTAACAGATTATCTTTTACCACTCCATTAGAGGAAGACGGAGGGAGGAAAAGAAGGCTCAGCATATTTGTGATTGTAAAAAGTAGAAATTCAGAAGAAAAGGTAGAATGAAATGAAAATTTCATAAAATAGGTCTAATTCAACAGACAGAACAGTAACATACTGCAAGAGCAGCAAGACAATGTAATGTAGTTTTTCATGCTTCTGTTGGACACAGAAAGTTTAAAAGACATTTTATAAAAAGATACCCTCAAGGAGCCAAATTCTTCAGTCCAGATTTTTAAATGAAAGAACAAAAAAATAAATAAATAAATAAGTGTGAGAAGTAATTATGTTAGTAGACATAGCCCGGAAATACTAGGATAAAGCCCATAGATTTTTGTCCCCCATTGGTAGGACAAATGTAGAACATTACTCATCTTAACTAAGAAATGTCTAGATTTTCAATAAATTATGCTAGTATTTCTATTTGCATTAAAAACAATAAGATATTGTCTCTATCAGATTCTCATCATTTGTTACACAGACGGTTGCATCTCCACTAACTAAAATGGTCAATTTCTGGCATCAGTACAGATAAACTGAGGCATAAAACTGCAATAATGGCATCCACAATTTTAAGATAAATAATTGTGAAAATGCTCAAATAATGAAACAAGCCTCCGTTGCATACAATTAGTTTCATTAGAACAATTTCCACAAAAGCATGAACAGTGTCAGAAGAACTCAAACTAAACCTCAGAACTATGAAGTTCAAGAAGAAACAACCTATAAAAAGTTTTACATGCATAGAACTCCAAAGCTTTCATTCACCTTTAATAATTTATAATAAGAAAGTAGGAATTTCTCTGGACATAATGAACGAGAATACTTGAATAACTAGTTAAAACAGAATACAAAAGACAGCAGAAAAAAAAAATTAATAAGGACCTAATGCACCTAAGCAGCAAACTAAACACAGAATGCAGTACAAAGGTACATGATAAAAATTAACTTAGGAAAGAGAAGCTACAACAAATTAAATGAGTGAAAACTAATTGCAATGCATCACAGCAACCTCACCACTGGAGCTACAAGCCCCAGCACTATGATAACACCACCACAGCCACTACCTCTATCATTACTAACCTATGCCACCATACGGACACTCTCACTTTGAAGCATATTATCAAAATAACTTTTTTCCTTTTTGAAAACCCATCATCACTTCAACCTGAAGTACATCATGAAAGTAAAGTCACCTTACTCAAATTCCTAATATTTTTTAAAAACAACAAAAGGTATTTTTCCAGTGACTTTGACAACGGCACCTTAAATCACCCGTTTGGTACACACTACATCCAAGATGATGAATGTCAACTAAGATATCACAGTGTCATGATGGCACCATCGTGGGTGCCACCTCATAAAACTCAAATATGAAGATCTCACATCATACCCTTGCTAATTTTTACAAAATAACACTTTTAACCTTTTTATGCCAATTTTCAATTGTTATAACAAACATGGACATCTTAATTATAATGGCACCTTATACCATGGTATCCAAGGTACATGGAATGTGTAAAACAGTAAACTAAACATATCCTAAAAGTCTATTTCTATTAAAAGATATGAAAAAACTAGCATTATTCACCTGAGCCCCTTTAATCTTAAAGTCTTAAAGGTCAACGCATATAGTTAATGGAGATGAGTGGTACACAAAGAAGCTGGAAAGAAAGCTTTTTTTTTTTTTTTTACATAACCATCCGGTATCCGAACACCAAGTCACAAATATCGACTAATTTGAATTTGAGTCGGGTAAAACCACAATGGGCGGCAAAGCTCTCCATACCAAGTTTTAATACAACTGCATTCTTAGGGACTCGAACCCGATACCTCTAGTTAAGCTAGGACAACCCCTTACCAATTGACCTACGCATTTTCCAATCACTGACTTAGACCCATTATCGAATTGAACCCCACTGAGCGGAATATGGAGGTACTTATGACAGAACGGGCCAATCTAGTCTTTCACAATAAAATGATAGATGGAACTACCATTAAACGACTTATTAACAGATTAATAGATCACTTCAAAATGGCATGTGGTGGAAAGAAAGCTTTAAATCCAAAATTTTAAACATTTAGCCCACTCAAATTTGTTGATATTTTAGTTCTAGATTTCTGTATGGTCATCCTAAACTATACATGGTTAGGTAGCACAGAAAATTTTGACATTGGCATGAACCAATCACGAAATTCCTTTTTCTGACAATAGCAATATATTGCATTGTGCACCTCAGTAACAAGTATATGTTTAAGAACAAGCACACACATGATATCTTTGCCATCGGTAGAAACTCAATAAGCATATGGAGCAGAATAACATATAAAATAGCAGCAGTAATAACGAAAAGATGTATATGTTGCATTGTGCAATATATTGCATTGGAATAGCAATATATTGCATTGTGCACCTCAGTAACAAGTATATGTTTAAGAACAAGCACACACATGATATCTTTGCCATCGGTAGAAACTCAATAAGCATATGGAGCAGAATAACATATAAAATAGCAGCAGTAATAACGAAAAGATGCATCCAAATTCCAACAGCAAAGCCTTGTAAATCACAATATCTTTCTTCAGGTTATCATACCATTGACAGAGGTAAATATAAACATATGTATGCATATACATTATTGACACATGCATAGTAATCCAATCTGTGCATGATAAATGTCATTGTCGAGTCAATGAAAGTTACAATACAGAGCAACAGCAAGCAAATATGAACTCATTTAGATCAAGCCCTGTATAAACTAAGAAATTTACATGACTGCTCGGAGATGGTGATGCAGACATCAAGATTGAGTTATTTTATTTTTTAAGTAATCAACATATAATATAATAATCACTGATTTGTTTGACTGATCTTCTAATGCAACCATAAATGTCTTAGGATAGAATTATAGATGGTAGGAAACACTGTACTTACGAGTCTAATGGATCATCATTAGAGAAGTATTAATTCAAACAAAGGACAGTAAGGAACTTTGAAGAAGGACCACTGCCAACTAAACTCTAACACTTATTTTAAAGTTGCTTGACTTAGTTTCCACAAAAACGTAACATTCATAGCAATGCAGTTTTACGAGGAGGCCAGGCAGAAACTAATAAATTTTTTTTTTTTGTTGGGCGTGGAGGGAGAGGGGGATTAGTTACCTTTGGATGAACTCCAAGTCCAATGCCCATATCAAGAGATTAATTTCAAAAGGCAGGTTTGAACTGTATACCAGGTGAACAAATGAAACAGGATAGACAAGGAATTGGTTTTTTAATATCTGTTTAGCAAAACAGTTACAGATTCAGCAGATGAGATAAGCATAGACATTACTGAGTGAACTGTGTAAAAGGATCCAGCATTCCAAATATACTAACAAATGGAATGAAATTAAAAGCCATTAAGATGGAGAAAAAGCACAACTGATAAGACAAGCCCCCACCAAAATATAATTTGAATTATTGAGGCATTAAAAGTGTATCAGTTGTTATATACATTTTCAATTCCTCTAAACATCTCAAGCTGTATGCGCATACAGCCAAAAAAATTTACACAGTAAATGGTCTATCTTAACAGTTTACAATATAAACTGAGTCACTTGACAACCATATTTCCTCGGCTCATGAGATGACCATTTTATGCATCATTTATCAATAGTTATCACCAACCAGCTGGAGCTCCACAGTATAAACAATGAAGCATCTAACATAGTCTATCCTTCTAACTTCCATAATATGAACCGCCAATGCAGCAGTATCCAAAGCCATTAATTCCTCATGGAGAGCTGGTCAGCATGCTGCAATGATATCAAAACAAGAACTTGCACTTGTTCTACTGTGAGTTGATGCTTCAATGACCTCTCCATAATTTTCACATTAGTATAACCAGGACAACACAGTTAAATACTAAGTTTTTTAAAGCTTTCATGGATCTGAAGTGAGGACATATAATAGATAATAGCATCAGCAATTAAGACATCAGAGCATCATGTATATTTATACACTAGAATCGCAAGACATACACGAGTCACCTTCCTGCATGGAAAGGAGTAAAGGGTACTAGAGACACAATAAAATAATTCAAAATTTAAAAAGTAACACTAATTGACAAGAAAACAGCAGCTGCAACAAAAGTTCCCCAGCAAATGAGTGTAAAATTCTATTGCTCTTGATCTTGAGAACACTTGTGTGCTGCTACAATTCATTTAAACAAGTATAATTTGAAATGGGCTGCTGGATGCTTGCAGTAATGGGTAGATGTGGTGTAAACACAGATAGGCCGAAAAGAGAACTGAATTTGCATATGTACATTCTGGCAAATGAAATAACAAACCAAAAAGAATAGATCATGTGCGACAATGATTTTCATGCCTTGTGATTCCCCTCCAGTTTTTGGGGAAGATATCCTCCAAAAACAAACAAGGTATTAATGATGAAAATAAACTGCAGAGAAAAAATAATTCCAAAGAGCCCTTCAATTTTTCTGCAAAACCATTAAAGAAAACCAAACAAAGCAAAGCCATGACCTTAAACCCAGAGAATTCCAAGATTTCTTTATTATTATTTAATATTTTTTACAGAACAGTTATGCCAAAACTTATAATCCAAAATCTGTGGTACAAAAAGAGAAATTAGCACACTTGAATCTTATCAAAATTTCTCAACTTGTACGGCCATATAACATACTAAAAGTTTTCATAGGAGTACAAATTGAAGCCTTCTCCCAAATTGATATATAAGCAATAACCATTTCACAACCTGAATCAAAACCACCCATTGTACCTTGCATGTTTCAAGAGACACAAAAACAGCCTGCAAGCAACTAGAGTGATTATTGTAGTTCATCCCAAAGAAATCAGTCCACAAGAAACCTAAGAGCCATGAAATCATGCACCAATGTTGGAGCTAGCATGTGATTTTTTATAAACAAAATGAAACAGACACAAAAAATTTAACTAGTAGGCTAGAAGCCCTTTCTTTGCTGCCTGTCTGTGCGAATCTAATAGCTAAACAACCCGGTTCATGCAACGCGAAATGAAGATAAGCCTAAATTGTTAAGAACACAATAAAAAGCACAAGATTAAGGCAAAATTTATCACATTAAACATTGTGCTCACAATATAAGGGCCACTGTGAAGTGAGATATATCTCCATCTACAAGATCCTTCCTAATTCCAATGAATGTATGATCCTCAGATTGATTACAAAATATGCCAATGCATTTCATACATACATAAATACGTACTAGCACATCCTGAAGGGTCATTAGGAACCATGCAACTCCCAAACTATAATATTGGGAGCACAACATAAATTAAATACCAATTACTCTATTCAACTCATCAGCTTCCTTTGAAAAGCAAAGGCCCAGCATGGCATTTCATATACTCATCTTAGTCAGAAGTACCAATATTAAACCACACAACACACCAACAGATCCAGAATATGCACAAAAATAAACAGATTTAGTTTCATAAGATTAACGAAGAAGCCAGTATACCCACAATCAGCATTTTGAGTAGAAACAAAAGCACCTAGGAGGTGTGCTCCCAGTACATAAAGAAAATAAAAGGTCTAAAAATGAAAAGAAATGGTAGCAAAAAATAGATTAAATTAAGTTAATTAATAACTAATAGGCTGCCCGGCCTACTGTAATCTCAATTATGGTCTCCCAATATTAGTTACCAAAAAAAAAAGTAAGTGGAAACAATCCTTTATATGCAACCACATATTTTAAGAAGTGGACTACCAGACAGTTCAAACAAGGATTTACAATCATCAGAAAACAAAGATTACACAACACGCATATGTAACATACAAACAGACTCATTGACTGCTAACACTTGAAAACTTACCAATTGACAACAGTAACTGTCAAGCAACCAGGGAGACTACCAGCTGATTGCAATAAATTTAATAGAATGCCAATAGTCCTATTTGCTTCTGACATTAGCATCACTGGACCAAGAATAGGGTGGCTACCCTCCAACCATGAGATATTAAATGCTTCTCTACCTCCTGAAGTCACACCAATGTTAAGTTGTTAACATTAAAATGGATGAGCTTGTGAAAACTATAAAAATATATGTCTTAGTGTTACTAAAATTGAAAAAAAAAATTGTGGGGTACTAGAGCGATATCCCTCTTGGTCTCATTATATTGTAACAGTTAAGGTCAAACTTGGAGAGCAATACCTTCTGAAACTGACTTCTCAGGATCACTGGTGTCAGATGAAAAAAGTAAAACTATTGTCTCCAGGAATTTCAGTGCCAGCAACTTTGCTCCAACCGGACCAGGCTACAGTATCAAGCAAATCAACTCTGCTCAATCAGTAAAATATAAAGTCTATTTCCACCTCAAATTCAAGTGCTATGACTTCAATGCAAAATATGTACTAAGGTAGACTAAAATTTCAGCATACCACTTCCAGCAAAACCAAGAAACAGACACGTGTCAAGTGTACTATTTGCAAACTTGAATTCCTTGAAGGATCAGATCATAGCACTTTAATAAACAGATAAGAAGAACAAAACATTCTAGAACAAAGATGACATGTGACAACTACCAGTCTACAACCAGCAAAGACAAGTTTACTCCAAATTATAAATTTCATAGCTGCAAAAACTATAATATAACTGCATGAGTTATGCCATGCTGAGTGTATTCATAGACATCATCACTTAAATGCACAAAGGTCCTTTGCCTCCACTTAAAAAACCTTTCCTAGAGAGGACAATAATCATAATAACCACAATGATGGTAGTTGTGATGGGAGTACCAGTGACTATTATATGATTAACAAAGTACCAAGGATCTTGAAGAAACCACCAAACAATGATCATAACTCAATGTACAAGTCCTCTACAAGCACCAAATAGTGATCATTAACAAATCCTTTTCTGATGAAAAGCACCTTTAATTGTAAATATTCAACTACAAATCCCAAATCATAAACCACAGGGACTTGACAACCACAAGCATATAATTTTGCATTCAAGGGAATACAGCTAAATAATTGTGTAATTTCCCATGATCATATACATAAGTCAAACTGGACATAGATTTTAAAATCATCGGCTTCTATCAGTAACTTAGATCGACTTTCAATTACTATACAGTTGCATAAATCAAAGAGTTGGACATAGAATAAATAAATCGTTAGCATCACTATAATTTATCAGCTTTAGTATAGTAAAACCTTATAACATCAACATATCATATATATGCACAAAGATCTGCCAAAAAAAATGGCATAAGCTGTGGATCTAAAAGAAGTTAAATACCTCCAGAGCAATCCCAAATACAGCATCCTTGAACTTAAGCATCCACATCCAAAACTCCTCTAGCCACCTCTCAACTTTACCATATTGTTGATACTGTTCAGAGTTTCCAAAGTAGTGTCAGTAGCCTATTACAAACCAGTGTCAGGAAAATAGAAAAGAAAAACCGAAATGAAGGAACAAGGAGCAAAATCCATCAAACAACTAATCAAGCCTAAAAAATTCAGGAATTAAAGACCAACAATTTAAGTAACCAGATGAATTACATTGTATTACATAAAATAAATAAATAAATAAAATTTGTTTCCATTTCAAAGAATAAGATTGCCAATGTTGCACTGTTGTAATTTTTGACAAGATATATCCATAAAATTAAAAAAGGGGAAGAATGTCAACATGGAAGAATATTATTTCTTACCAAAAAAATAAAATAAAACATAAAACAACAATTAGCATGATAGTTCCTCCACTTCCAGGTGCGTTAAGACAGTATGAAAATGTTTTAACATGAAGGTATAGTATAATTAGGCTTTAGAAACCACAGAACTCCTTGACCTCCATATATTTACCAAAGTTATTATTAATGTCAGTTCCATAAAAATTAAAAAATAAAAAAGAATAATCCCATTTAAATCATTATAAGATTAGGCAGTCTGCAGTCTCTAATCTTATACAAGTCAAGTTCCAAGTTAAAAGAAAATTAAAACCAAAAAAAAAAAAAATCTTATACAAGCTAGGGACTAAAGAATAAAAGAGACCGAGAAAGCCTTCAAGCAACCACATGGTCAAGCGTTCATACAAATAATTCATTCCATAGATCAAAAAAATGATGTGTCTCTCTGTCTGAGTACGTGAAGGAGAAAACAGAGGGGGCATAAGAGTACCTGCACTGTCATCTCCGCCAAAACACTGCGAAAGATATTTGTGCCACTAACAATAGATTGCTTGATGACTACTGTATCACCATCATGCAAAGATGCTAATAGTACAGACATCAGTGTGGAAGAATGATGTACTGCTTTTAAACCTGTCTCTTCTATTACCCTGGAATACAGAATGAGAAACTTAAAAAGTACATCAACTAGAGGCACACCAGTAGCTGCCACACGTATATTGAGAGAAAAATATAATACGAGTTGTTGATGAGAGCAAGCAAACTAATAAATTCGGCCAAATACAACGTGCAAAAGTATACTGAGAAAACTTACACCAATTTGACGAACTTTCCTAACATGAAACAAAGCCATTCGTTAAGGATGAGGTAAATAAGAAAACATGACTCATTAACAAAATGCACAACATGAAACCACCATCGCAGACAACAACCGCAAACGTAGCGCTGGCGTTACCTCGTACACAGCTATGATTTGCAATGACAACATAAGGAGACTCGCCACGAGTCAAGTTTAAAATGGGAAGCAATTGCAGTCAAAATAAATAATCTAACACATAACAAGGGCGGCAAAAGATGCCTGTAAAGCTTTAATTGTTTTAGACTATGAACTTACTGGACAAGCAATTTTCGAACGAGGGCTTCGGGGGAGGACTGAAGCTCGGCCAAGTAAGAGAAAAGCTCGGCGGCCGAAGATGGGTCCATTGACAAGAGAACATCTTTTGCTTGTTTCAAAGACGAAATCTTGACGGCCAAGTCGCCGTGGTTGTTGGCAGCGGCGAGGAGAGAGAGTACTCGGTCTCTGAGATATGAGGCCATGACTGAAGCAACAATGAAGACTGTGTAAAATCTAACGAGAGGAAGAGAAGAGGTTAGGTGGTTTTGAAAATTTTATTAGGGTTTTGAACGAAGAGGGAAGTTTTATGAATGGAACAAGAGGAAAAAGCATCGAATGAATTGAAGCTTGTAGATTCGGCTAAAGCTGATTCTAATCACAGTTCGCCGACGCCGAGACGATGCGAACTGCCCGTGGGACATTTGTGTAATTACGTGGAACTATGGAGGGAATTGTGAGAATCATGAGAAAAACAAAATTTTTTTAAAAAAATTTTCCTCCTACCGTCCCCAGTCGATGACTGAAGACCAGTGATAAACACCATTCCCCCTGTTCAAATGACGGGATCGCCCAAAAAAACGGTATGAAAAGGTAAAATGCCTGTAACTTCTACACATAATTACAAATAATTATAAGAACAAACATAAATCAAATTAATTTTAAAATAAAAATTTGAGTGTACTCGAAATAAGTTGGCATTAGGAGTTTTTTGTTTCCTGTCTTCTAGAAAAAATATTCCAATTTTAAAATATATAATTCTAAAAATTATTGACAATTAATTCTCACAAAATATAAGCAGACAAAATCGAAATCAGTGTTCAATCAATGAGAACTTCCTACTTCATTCGACACGGGTTGAAGAATTAACTCCCGGTGTGTCATTTCATCTGGCCACCATTCTATAGCAAATTAGCATTAGTTAATCGTGTTTAAAAGTCATGTTTGATATTTTTTGTTTAAAACAATATTAGTTAGTTTGGATGATTCCATACTTGATCTCTTTAAATAAGGTTTTGAATTTAAATTTTGCAAATAAAAAAATACTGTTAGCAGAGCTTGACACTTTTCTAATCCAATTAATTTAAATTAAATTAGTCGACTTAATAAATATTAAAACATTTATCGTTAAAATAAAAACATCAACTGAGTTTCTTTCAAATCATACAGTAGAATTAATCCCTGTGCAATCCAAGAATGAACTCAACCATCATGGTTGGGTTGGGCTTTAGCATTTTCTCTTGTTGCATAACAATTTAAGGACTAACACTCAATGGGGGCCTCTTTATTCATTTGTGAATATCTCATTTTCAGCCTGGGCTGAATGAATTGTAGAAACAGTAACTAGTTAGCCCAATTTCAAACTTCGTCTTCGTTTTGGGCCAACCAAACGAAACACTATCTTGACCAAAAACAAAACCAAACACTGTCCAAACTTTGAACACTTATGTTATTGTCTCTTCTCCATTGCTGCAACAGTGAAACCCATATATTTCCCATAAACTAAACTATTTTGGAGACTATAAGTTTAGAAGTGTCAAATGGATGAGATCAACAACAAAGATAAGCATGGGTTTGATTAGGTTGAGCCTCGTATAATTAATGGGTTGAAGATTTTAGACCAACCCAATATTTCAAGAATGACAAGTTATGTTGGTCAATCTATTAGCTAAATACCACACTCTCTCACCAATCTTTCTCTTAAGCAAATCCCTCACCGCAACAGTATCAAGTGCGGAGAGGTGTTTCTCCAGACAATCCTCCACCCACGTTGTTTCTTCTTTCTTTCTTTTTTTGTGTTTTTTTCTCCTCGCTTCTTTGTAAGAGTCTTTCTTCTTCTATATTAGATAAATTTCTTTCTATTTAAAAGTTTTCCTTCTCTTTCATGGAAGAAGTTTTACTTTTCCTTCTATTATCGGATGTGTCCTTCACAGTGGGCCAACAGTCCTTGACAAAGAAAATGGAGCCCACATGTGATTTCACATAGGAGGCCGCTTTGAGTAAGACTTCTTTGATGGATTCCGGTGGAAGAGCACAGTCATCGAGGTTGGCAGCAACAACAACGCAGGTGCCCAAAGGAAAAAAAAAAGGCATTCTACATTACACGACGTTACTAGAAGACATGCTCTGATCTAGAGTTTAAGGATGTGTTACATTTATTGAAATCAATTTTAATTTAGGATTTAAGGGTGTGTCGTCTCTTTTAGTCTTTGTGTTATTGTATTGGTTTTAGTACTACTTTTAAAGTGTGTTGCCCTAAATCATGTATCTTCTTTTCTTATACGTTCAAATTTGTGTTATAATAGTTGATCTTTAGGCCCTAAAAAACTTATGTAACTCTGACTTAGTATCATGTTAATGAAAATAATTTTCATTTAGTCCAAAAATAAATCCATTAGCTAATTTTGTTATTAAAAAATATATTTTAAATAATAAAAATTAAGTATTGGAATAATGAAATTTCAAAGAATTTGACTAAACTTTTTAAAAAAGTTTATTAAACTTTAAAATGCACCAATATTTTTTAATATAAATCTTAAAAAATTAAAACTAAAATTATTTTTTAAAAAAGAAAATACTAAATCTAAAAATAATAATAAAAAACAAAAAAAATAACAATGTCAGTCTACCTCAACCCACCTAACCCTTAAGAATTTTTGTGAATTGATCTAAAAGTTTTTTAAAATAAACTATTAAATTATTGACTTACCTTACCTTCTTCACATGGTTACGATGATCTGACTTGACGGATCAATCCCATTTTAACGCCCTTGTACAATATGAATAGCCCAGAAAAGATATTCTGGAATTGAGCAACTATATCTTGGGATGCACTCCTGACTCCACTAACATGTACAAATATAGAAGAAGGTTATTTGAAGCTAAAGATTGATGGAAATCATATCATAATCTTAAATCAACCAAAGTACTATGTTACAAACAAATCTAAGAATTTGTGTATATTATTTTAAATTTTGAATATAATAACAAAAATTCATATAATTATTAAATCTCGCATATAAATTACAAGTGTAACTAGTGGCTCAATGGTTGAAGGCAACTCTAACTTCTAAGAGGCCTTGGATTCACATATTTGAAAAAAATTAAAATATATAAGACATATTTAATAAAAAAAATTATGAACATGAATAAAAATTAAGATAAACATTAATAATATAATATATATTTTTACTTATAAATAACCTATAAAATATAGTATGGAAGTTGAGCAACTATTTCTTGGGATGCACTCCACTGACATGTACAAATATAGAAAGAAGGTTATCTTAAGCTAAAGATTGATCAGTTAATGGAAATCATATCATAGCCTTAAATCAACCAAAGCACTATGTTACAAACAAATCTAAGAAACAGGAAGCATAAGCGAGGTTCTTAGGAAGACGTGTTCAGACATGACATTATTCCTTTCTGTAAAGAACATCCACAAATTAATGCTCAAGTCATAGGATATATTTTGTGCATCAAGGCAAGACTGTCGGTACCATTTACAGATGTGAGTCATTTATTGTACTTCCATTACAGGCGTCGAGCTATATATATTTCTGAAACAACTTGATGAGTTTGGTTGTGAGTCCCTCGTCTTTGCTTCGATGAGTTTGTTTCCATAGAAAAAAAAAAGAAAAAAAAAAAGAAAAGAACTGGTTACTGATATTGATCTATTGACGATAATGATGATTAGCCTAAGACTCTAAGCAATACATTGTTTAATTGTTTCTTACCAAACATTTTTAATTAAGTTCCTTTCTCTCACGTTTTTTTGCCTTTAATATGCATATTTTCAAAACAATATTTGCAATGCATAAAGTAACTTAGATTATGTTTGATTTTAAGTTGAGATTTCTAAAAAGTTAATTTGGAATTTAAAATGTAATTTTAGATACAAAATTAGTTGTTTCGTTTAGTATTTATCTCTTATCTCAAATCACTTTTTTATTTCTCAAACTCTCGTTTGAGTAAAGCAATTTTAACTTTTTTTCAGCCAAGGTAAAATTGATTCAAAATTAAATTTGTCAAATTTTAATCCAAACACACATTTAATTGGATATTAACACTAACTATTTTAAGTGATTTGTATTTGTTTCCCTTAAATAGAATTTTGGATTCAAATTGTTTTGTATTGTGAAAAATTCATGCATTTCAAAAAGAGTGAGACTTCTAGCACATTACTTAGAATAAGAGGAAAATGACACTTTATGTATCTTGTTGTAATTGGTTCATAAAAAAAATTAGAAAAAGAGATGGGATTGCGTGTTTACATTGTTAGGCTAACGAGGTTATAAATACTGGTCATTTAAACTATTGAAAAAAAAAAAAGGTAACTCAATTGTGTGAGATGTGAAATTTCAGGTTTAATGGGAGAAGCAAAGCAGAGGATCACGAAGAGTTACAAGACAAAGATCTCAAGATTGCAATCTTGAAATGCAAGTACAGTTATATTCCACGAGTGTAAGAGAAGTGGCAACCACAGACCCTGAAATCCAAGAAAGCAATCTCTATCACATATTTTCACGCCTCACCACTTTCTCACCTTATCTTTGTGTCCCTGTGCCTTCATCTCTCACAGCCGTTAGATTTTGGATTCGTGGGATATACCTAGCAAATCGCATGAATGTGTGAGTGCCACGTTGTCCAACTATTAACCATAACGGGGTAACAATATTCATGTCTTATATTTCTTATTCTTCTCAACCAAAAAAAAAAAATGTTAACGGCTTCAAGAAGAACATTAATTGGTAATGTAAGTTAATAGATATTATGTGATTGTCAAACTTTGTCCATATCATATCAAGTCACTTTTAAATAAAATAATATTTTAATAGGAAGAGCTTGAATTCTCTAAAATTAATGTCAAGATATATATGCAATAACTTCATAAGATATTTAATATAATTTTTTAATAAAAACCAGCCAATCAAAACTTGTACTTTTATAGCAAAATTAATAATAAATAATAGTATGAAACATTAAATGCATTTGAAAAGTTAAAAAGTGCACAATATTAAACAATTATGCGCTTTAAACTAGTCATTATTCATGCTCAATTTGTCTTTTCAATATGATGAGTTTACTCTTCAAATAATAATTTTTAATAATTATAAATTTTAAGAATAAATATAAATGACACTTATATTATTATTTGTTATTTATAATAGTAATATCAATAATTAGACATTGCAAAACTTTTGAACACTATTTTTTTTTTCTTATAATATAGTGTATTGATTGACTTCTAATTCAAGATGTAAAATTTTCAAATCATGAAAATAAAAATTTTAAGATAAACTTATTATATTAAAAACATAAATAAAACATTAATGATGATAAATTTTTAAAAATCGACTAGTCATTTAATGCAGCACACTTTATCTTAACAAATTTCTTTATAGCATTGGTTAACAAAGCTCTAACAATAACAATAAGTATATTTTCACATTCTTTTTGGTATGATAACTAGTTTCATATGTTGCCAACGAATTCTTTTTGATAATTATATGCAACACTCAGGTCAATGCAGCTAAATGAACCTCAGAATGAAGAATGAAGTAGTAGATTGGTATACACGCACACAATTCTGTTACAAGTTCATTGACACACAAAATACTCACACAAAACCAAAAAAGGCTGATTTACCAAAATAACACACTAGGCAGTATATTAAAGTGTATGTCAATGTCATGTTTCAAATTCTTAAATACTTTTCTGAGTATGAAAATAAATTATAATATTTTTAATTAAAATTTAAAATAATAAAAAAAAGACAGTAAGAATTTATTTAATTATTTACTTCCTCGCGTAAAATATAATTTTCCCTTTTTATAGAGTAAATTATGTCCATCCCTTTAAAATATGTTAAAATTACACAACTCTCATGTATATTTTGAAAATATACATTATCATCTCTAAAAATCAAAATATACATTATACAAACTTATCTTGTAATAAATACCATTATATCAATTATTTATATAATATTAATATCTCTTAGAGAAAAAAAGACCCTTTAAATTCTTATTGAACTTGTAATAAAAGTGGGTCCATAAAACAAATATATTTAAAGCCGAATCTATGAAGAGCTGGACTTAATATGAGGTTGGGTCTTTATCATATTAAAATTTTATATAAAGTACTTTTTAATTACTATCCATATAAATCTTCAAATAATCTAATAACAAAAATATTCAACCTCTTAAAAAAGTCGTGCTCTTACTATCAGTGTTTAGAGAATTAAATCGAACTGATCAATTTAACTAAAAAATTAATGAACTGATTCGATTTAAACTAGTAAATCAATTAGTATTTAAACTATTAAAAAATCAATCAAAACGATCTTGAATTAGTAAAACTAATCAATTCAATTAATTCAACCAATTCAATTTTTTTTAATTTTTACTGAATATTATTATGTATTTTTTTAAAATTTCTAAAATTTAAACTATTAAAAAAGATATAAAATTAATATAAATATATATCTAAAATATATTTAAAATATTTTAATATTATATATTATATATTTTATTATTTTATTATTATAATATATATTAATTATATATCTTAAATATTATTAATTAAAACTATAATTCAATCACTAACTCTTTACTCTATACTTTCTACAGTTCAATTTTCTTAAGTCTGAACAAAACTTTCCCTCCAATCATAAATGAGATTGAGGAGGGGAAAGAGTGTGGATAAAACGTGTGTTTCACCAGCCAATGAGAATTGAGAGAAATCGCAATCTCTCAAGTCTCAACCCAATTCAGTCTCTCCAATCACAATATTTCCTTGCTCTTTTTGGCACTAACCTCCCCACTCTCTGCTTCTCTGACTCTCTCTCCATTAACCAAATACCTTAAACTTCCACCAAAGCAATTCCCTGCTAACACCCATTCATCTCCTTCCTCCTTCAAAATCCGTTGCACTCTAGGGTTAGGTTTTTGACTCTACAAAAATGGCTGTTCCAACCAATTTCTCCGGTGCCAAATTGGAGGCTTTGTTGCTCAAATCTTCTTCCTCTTCATCTGTGTCGTTGTCAAGGGTCTCCGCTGCTACCCATTTATCGGTTTTTGGCAAGACCATTAAGAACAGAAGGACCCTCCTTCAGAGGCGAGTCATTAGTTGCGAGGCTGCTGCTTCTGATGTCTTCGTTAAGACGGATGGTCCAACCAATGGCAACAGCGTCTCGGCTCTTGAGCAGCTCAAGACTTCTGCAGCTGACAGTGAGTTCTGTCCTTGGTTTTCAGGTCATTTGTCGATGATATGGTTAACCGGGCAGTTTAACTAATGTCATGCATGGCTATATTCTTGTCTTCTTCTGATATTATCATGTGACCTGTTTAATTATAGAGAATATATTCTCATTATTCTATTTCAGTTTGTTATGCTTGAAACTATATAATTGATTGGACGAATATGTTATTTTTCACAAATTGATTAGTATTCGAAGCTTGAAATTTCAAAACGTTGCAGCTCCTTGATTCACTAGGATGAGGTATTTTTTGTTATTTAATCAGTGTTCAAGACTTCAAGATAGCCTCATCTTTCTCATAATATTTAATGAATGAATCTTTTGAGTGCCTTGTTCAATTTCATTGTGCACTATTGCAATTTGTCTATCCTCTCGCTTTGTATTGTGAAAAGATCACCTCCTGGACTTTGAATATCCAAGGGATTTGTGCTCAATGACTGTAATTATACATCCGTATACTCGTTAACTTCAGACTTATGTCAAAATATGTCCTTTACTGAGTTTATTTCAAATTGTGATATCTGAGTTTTCAAATGAAATCCACTTGTCTTATGTAAGAAAGACAGGATTATAATCCACTTTGTTATTACTTTTTCTAAGATTTCTTTTTCCTGCACTAGCAGATTATCTGAAACTTACAACTTTTACGTAATTGGCACAATTAACCTTATCAGGATATACAAAGGAAAGAAGCAGCATTGTAGTCATCGGGCTTAGTGTGCATACAACACCCGTTGAAATGCGTGAAAAACTTGCCATTCCAGAAGCAGAATGGCCTCGAGCCATTGCAGAGCTGTGTAGCTTGAATCACATTGAAGAAGCAGCTGTTCTGAGCACCTGCAACAGAATGGAGATATACGTTGTTGCTTTGTCCCAGCACCGTGGTGTCAAAGAGGTCACTGAATGGATGTCAAAGGTAATCAGCAAGTTTACTTTTCAGACCATATCTCTAATGCAATGGCAGATATTAAATGTTCTTTTTTTTTCTTTTTTTCAGACAAGCGGGGTCCCTGTTTCAGAGCTTTGCCGGCACCAATTTTTGCTGTACAACAAAGATGCTACACAACATCTCTTTGAAGTATCTGCTGGTCTCGACTCTCTCGTATTGGGAGAAGGCCAAATCCTTGCTCAAGTTAAGCAAGTTGTCAAAATTGGACAAGGAATTAATGGCTTCGGGAGAAACATAAGCGGGCTATTCAAGCATGCAATTACTGTGGGGAAGAGGGTTAGAACTGAAACTAATATTGCTGCTGGAGCGGTTTCTGTAAGCTCAGCAGCTGTTGAATTGGCCTTGATGAAGCTGCCTGAAGCTTCACATGATAGTGCTAGGATGTTGATTATTGGAGCTGGAAAGATGGGAAAGCTAGTGATCAAACATTTAGTGGCAAAAGGTTGCACAAAGATGGTGGTTGTTAATAGAACCGAGGAGAGAGTTGCAGCTGTACGTGAAGAACTGAAGGATGTTGAGATCATCTATAAGCCCCTCTCTGAAATGCTCACCTGTACTGGTGAAGCAGATGTAATTTTCACCAGCACAGCATCAGAGAACCCATTATTTTTTAAAGATCAAGTTAAGGACCTTCCTCCTACAAGTCAAGATGTTGGAGGCTATCGTCTATTTGTTGATATCTCTGTTCCTCGGAATGTGAGTTCATGTGTCTCAGATGTTGATTCTGTGAGAGTTTACAATGTTGACGACCTTAAAGAGGTTGTAGCTGCCAACAAAGAGGATAGGCTCAGAAAAGCTATGGAAGCTCAGGCAATCATTGTTGAAGAATCAAAACAATTCGAAGCTTGGAGGGACTCACTGGAAACTGTTCCAACCATCAAGAAATTGAGGGCTTATGCTGAAAGAATCAGGGTGGCGGAGCTTGAGAAATGCTTAGATAAGATGGGTGATGATATCCCGAAGAAGACGAGGAGAGCTGTGGATGACCTTAGCCGGGGTATAGTGAATAAGTTGCTTCACGGTCCAATGCAACACCTGAGGTGTGATGGTAGTGACAGCAGGACTCTAAGTGAAACCCTTGAGAACATGCATGCTTTGAATAGAATGTTCAGCCTTGAGACTGAAATATCTGTTTTGGAGCAGAAGATTCGAGCCAAAGTGGAACAGAATCAGAAGTAAGATCCCCTACCGATTTTATGGATGACACCCATTTATTTTCCTCAATTCAAATAAGAGGAAACATCCTCAACCTTAGAATTGAGAATCGTGTGAACTGCAGCTGCACAATTAAAACAACAGAAGATCCCACTGGGGATCTCAAATCATTGTTGTGTCTTAATGTCAACTCGTTTGGGTTTTTAGGTCCATGTATGTACACCATATTTTTCCATGGCCATTTGGCTTTGTATGATACCAAATAGATGAACTATGACGGTGAGCTTTGTATTTACCACGAATAATATGTTCTAAATTTACCCCAAGTTTTGTGAATGCTAAAGTTTTACAATATACTTGTCAAGTTCTAAATTTGCTTCTTGTAAGTATCGAGAAGGTTACTATTCTAGTCTTGACGAGGAGTAATGATGACCAACTTAGTATTTACTACGAATAATCTTTGACCTAATCTTATCCCTCGTATCAGAAATATAGTTTGTGTAATTCACCAAGTTTCAATGCAAGAGATTAGTTTGATATGTCCCCATTCTGGTTTTTAAGTCCAACTAACTTTAGATTGCTGTAGTGTATATATATATATTTAGTCATTGATTGCTGTGCTATTGACAATTGACAAATACAAGTTCTTCACTAGCCAAGCTAGTTTTGAGTTTGACATGTTTAATTACTTTGCCCCTATCCGTGGAGCAATAGCTCTTCTCGTTAATAAAAAGAAAAAACAAAATTGATGCAAATTGACAACCACATTTTGGACTGCCCCAATCTTGAAGCCTAATACACCAAAAATTGAAGGATAACCACCTCTATCCTGTTAACCAAGTAAACTACTGAGAACCCTATCTGCCTGACATTCATCAACATTCCTATGTCAATGGCGATCATTCTCGTACGACCAACTCCTATATAAACAATTTTTTTTATTTTTTTATAAGAGATAATTTTATTCAAAGCATTGTTTAACATTAAATGTGAGTATATTTTTCAATGAAAATTAGAATCTAAATTTATCATATTATGAAGAAATAACTCCTCCTATTAGATCAACCCATATTAGTAACTCCTATAAAAATAGTTTAACACCAAGTTAAATATACAATTTCTTTTTTTTTTAAGTATAATAGTTAAGTATACAATTTCACTGCATTTTTTATAGTCCTTGGGCTCTACATTCTCGTTTAACTTACTTACACATCAAAAGTATAAGTGAGAGATTTTTTTTTCCCATTCACACTATGCTCAACAAAGGAATAAGGATTCACTCCAAAACCCTCCAATCCCCTCTCAGCCTTTTTATCTTATAAAAAAAAAGAAAAAAAAGGGTGTGACAGAGTTGGATGGCAGAACATCCAAAGGTTGAGAATTGGGTCTGAAGGGCTAGAAGAAAGGGACTTTGGAGTGAATTCATTTCCCAACAAAGTACGATTAAAAAAAAAACCAAAGTATTTTTACAATCATCACAAATATTCTTTTTAGCTGAAAAGTTAATCATATTGTTTCTGACATTAATGCTATAGTGAGTGTAACGAGATTGCTGATAGCAGCAATTTGCATTTTTAATCATCACATCACATGTAACAACTCCACGTAAAGTGTAGAAACCTTACATTGTGACACGAAGGTGAAGATTCCAATTACAAGAACTGAACATATTTAGGTGCGCATATCCACTCTAGGTATCGTGCTTGGTGCATCTGGACCGCACAATGAGTTTGGGCCTTATATTAGTAAGTGAGGTCCCCACCCATCATGGAGCCCACAATTGTAATGTCTGTTAAAATAATATTAATTTTATACAATTTAAAAAAATTGTAGTAAAGATCTTGTAAAACTTATGGTTAAAATCATAAGACTTTTTTAGAAAGCTTGAAAAAATATCTGATTGTATAAAAATAAGGTAACTTTAAAATCTTTTTCAATTTATAATTTTAAACTGGTAGAAGACGTCGGTCGACTAATCTGAGGCTATCGGTCGATTGATAATATTCAAAGTTGCATATATCTAAAATCGAGAGGTATCAGTCGACTAGTTCATGGACATCGGTCGACTGATGTGCCTTGAACATCAGATTTCAGAAGATATTAACTTGAAAACATGATAAAATCAACTAGTTTTATTATGCATATAATTTACAATACTTCTTCAACTTTTCTTTGCAATTTCTCTTCTAGAATGAAGCTAAAGTACAATGAGCTTACTTATAACTCATACCTCCATGCATACACACAAATTGTGCATAGGTTTCTAAAGGTTTACATAAGAAGTTAAGTTTATATTCCTTTTCTATGTATAACTACCTAGCAACTATGCTAGCTTGTTGCTTGCTATCTTTTGCTTCTTCAAATCCTGAAATGGTTAGTTAAAACATAAAACATGAGATATATAATCTCAGTAGCTAGTTTATTTAAAGAAATCATTTCAAGAACCATTTCAGTCATAAAAGCAATTCTTAGTAATTAATTCACACTTCCATGAACATAAAAGAACTATTATAAAAGCAATCTTAATAGGGAACTTATTCCATGAAATATAACTAACATACTAGGACATAACTTGTATCTTAGCTTCTCCAGCTACTCTAGTTACTCTAGTTATTTTAACTACTCTAGTTACTTTCTCAGGAAAAGTACTCAATGTCCCATGAGGAACTTCTGTCATCCCACGAGGAATTTCTAGGGCTCTGTCTTCTCATAAGGATTTTTACATCCTATGAGGTATTTCTGTCATCTCATAAGGAATTTCTGGTTTTGTCAGCCCATAAGGACATAATCTCTACTTTTCAAGAGAGAGTTAACTCTATGTTCTCATGGAGAACTTCCACATATCTATAATTGCTAAATCATATACAATATGATAAATAACTAAATTATCTTGCTTTCCACCCCTCTTATGAAGAGAACTCTTCATCCTATGAGGAATTACTACATCCCATGAGGAGTCAAGTCCTATATTCATAAGAAAACATGTTCTCAAATATTCATGGATAACTATACCATAAACAATAATATATCATACACAAACATGATAAATAAATGAAATTATAATGCTTTTATGAATAACTAGCTACCTTGGATTCTTCCTTATAGCTGAACTTGTGGATTCTCTCTTAGTTTCTCTTTAACTCCATTTACTTCCTTAACTTTCAGACTTCCCTTTCCTTTATTTTCTTCTTAGTCTGAAAATGGCTATTCTATGAATCCTTACTCACTAGAATCCATCTAAACTAGAGAAATCAAGTTAGGAAGCTTACCTTTGGTGATTTCCTTGTTAGAAACCCCACTAGGAGTCCATTCTCTCTCTTCTTCTTCTTTCCCACGTTTCTCTCTCTCTCTCCTCTCTAAAATTTCAAAAAACTCATTTTTCTCTCTTTCTTGTGCTTTAAAAAGAGTCTAAGGAGTCTTCTTACCATGGAAAACCCTCTTTTACCCATATTCTCATGTTTCTAAGCTTCATTGACATATTAGGGGCATTCTAGTCAATTTTTCACTAATTTTTCAGTTGAAACCGACTTACTTTCGCACTCCTGCAGGCGATCAGTCGACTGATTTGAAAGTAGTCGACTGATTCAACCCGATTAGTCGACTAATTGCCACAGGTCCTAAAATTTCAGTCTGACAGTGTAATATCCCAAGAATTTACATGAATATTTAAAATCTATTTGAAGTTTATTGAAAAAAAAAATTTAATTACATGAAAAATGTTCTTTTGAATTAGTGAAGGAAATTTGGGAAATTTTTACAAATTTTCAAGGGCTAAAGTGAAAAGAAAAGAAAATATGGAGTACTTTTGAGAAATGACCTAGTAGGAACCCGAGAAGAAGAATAGAGCTTATGGGAATGAATTATGAGTCCGGTACCAAAAGGATGATGGATTCGAGGTTAAAGTGGAGTTTGAGACTTTGAGAAGGACTAAAGTGAAATAAGAAAATTTGTGGGGCACTTAGGATTTAGAAACACCCGAGGTGAGATTTTATGAATTTGCTTTTACTAGTCTTGACTAAGAGTCAACTAGAGAGCAAGTGATAATTTTACCCCGGGCGAGTATATAGGTGGCCTCACCTATTTTTCCTCATTTTCTCCTTTCCTCTCTCTCTCTTCACCTTCTGTCACGACCCTCAAAATGGTACGTGACCGGCACAACTTAGAGATACTCTCTAGTTGTAAGCCTATGCTTTTAGCTTCATATAATAATCATTCTAAAATGTGAGAGTAATAATATAACAAAGACTTATCTTAGTTAAACACCCCGATTTTTATTTAATAAGCTACAATCTCACAAAATATACAGTAAACTTAAAGTACTGTAATAACATAATTATGTACAATAACCACTTCCTCCTAGATGTTGTCACATCCCAAAAATTGAGCTTGTGAAAAGATACTACTCATTTGATAAAATTCTCAAACATACGTTATTTTCATATATTCTGTAAGGTTTTACATTCAACCTTAATCATTCATTCCACACTACAGAATTATATTCATCTGATAAGCAAATATAGACATACATAGTCTGATATTTCTATCTCATCGCAAGTCTAGGAGACCTATAGAAAGTACAGAGCGTTCCTAGTATTCACATTAATAAGTACTGGTACCCCACCAGACAGAGATAGAGGATAATTCCAATGGGCTTCTATTCTTCAAATGGATACTCTTGTTCTTTGTTTTCTGTATCTGAAAAAAATAATCATAGGGAGTGTGAGTTTATTTAAAAACTCAGTAAGTAAATAACTGTACTATATAAAATATCAAAAGTACAAATACCACATTTACTCATATAATTAATTGTATTATACATCGAGTAGTATGAGACTCTAACCCTTTCAAACTCATGAATAAGATTTCATAGATATACACCGAGTAGTATGGGACTCTAACCCTTTCAAACTCGTGAATAAGATCTCATAGGTATACACCGAGTAGTATGGGACTTTAACCCTTTCAACTCGTGTATAGATTTCATAGATATGCACTGAGTAGTATGGGACTTTAACCCTTTCAAACTCGTGTATAAGATTTCTTAGATATACACCGAGTAGTATGGGACTTTAACCCTTTCACACTCGTGTATTAAATCTCGTAGATCTTTACTCATTAATAAGATAGTGAGAATTCATCACATAGTACAATTGTCATGAAATAAATAATTTCTACATACTCTTATTTCTACTGATCATCATATACTCCCATATGAAAAATTAATTGCTTATTATCCAAATAATATTGTAAATGAGACTTATATTGTACTTTGACTAGTAATATCAAATTAGCTGAGCAAGGTTATTCACTCACCTTGATGTTTGTCCAAGTTTACCTTGTTCCACATTAGAATTTGTGTAGGAAAATTTCCTAGTAAAATATATTACAAGGAAACATAAGAAAGGAAACAAAATCACGAAAATACGCAAAATTTTCTGATTGCTACAGTAACGGTTTGCTACAGTGCCGGTTCGCTACAGTGCCGTTGACTGCCGACACTACAGTAGATGCTACAGTACCCCGAAGAAATTTTTCCAAATTTTTTTTTTCCGAAATTTCTGGTCGCTACAGTAACTCGAAGAAAAATTCCAGATTTCCAGTTGCTACAGTACTTCGAATTTTGCAGAAAATCTTTCAAAAAAATTCATCCTTTCCTTTCTTTTGATTCAAAACCAGAATCTCAACTCTTTTAACCGATTATAACTCAAATATAACTTCTAAAACAATTGAGATTCACGAATTATCATCAAAATCTTCAAGAACAAAACCTCCTCTAATCTTCCATATAAACTTAGATTTAAGGAAAATAACGAGATTAAAGCTTACCTTTGATCCTTACAAAGCTTTTGAACCGAACAAACAATCAAAACTCTGAAGATCAAGGAAAGAATTTGAAAAGAGGATGAAGAAGAGAGAAAACGTTTTTCTGCCTTCCTTCGGCTGAGTGAAAAATGAGGGGGTACTATTGAAACTTTATATTAAATATTTCTAATGGGTTATTCAATAACCCATGGGTATCCATAACCCAACATCCAAACCCATCCAGTCAATTTACAATAAATGGATTAATTGACCATTCTTAAACCACTTTTCCATGAATTTCACCATTCTTGGAATATATCCCACGTGGTGCAAATATTCAGTCCAGTCATTTAACTCAATTTTCATAAATAATATTCAAAGAGAACAATTAAATATGAAAATTAAAAATGACCAAAATAAATAACTAAAGTAACGTTGTAGAATTCTAAAATACTCTTAAGCGAATTATATTCTGAAATTAACGGGTATTACAGATGTCCTATTTGACTGCAGAGCTTTCTAGAATTTAAAACTGAAGAAACAACTTTAATTCAAATAAACACCAACCCTTGAAGCAAAGAGGGTTAGGATATTGAACTTGCACTACTCCTCAGACGGATGTTTTTCGTTAACCTCAGGATCTGAAAAAATATATCTACCACAATATGAGATAATAATCTCAATGAATAGATAACGTTACAAGGATAGAAACTTAATTACAGATAATCATCAAGTGATTAACAATACACAAGTATATGTATAAAATGCATAAGTAAAATCATATCATACTCATAATCGACAAACAGCCATAGAATATGACTATAATCATATTCGGCACACAGCTATCTCTACATTTGGCATACAGCCATAGCATATGACCATAATCATATTTGGCACACAGTCATATTCATATTCAGCACATAGCCATCTTCACATTCAGCACACAGCCATAGCATATGACCATAATCATATTCGGCACACAGCCATATTCATATTAATTGAAATATTCAGTCAAAGGTAATAGTAGATATACTCTGAATATGTAAATTACTTGGACTATTCATATAATTAAATAAGTATCCAAGTAGGTTAGCTACTCACCTGAAATCCAAGTTACTATATCTTCTTTAAATCTACACAATTACATTTAATGGATTCAATTAATATAATTCTTTAATACATATAATCACGTATACGTATGTGTACTATTCAAAAATACATATAAAAATATACACGTATATGTACTATTCAAAAATATATATAAATATTATTTATATATAGTTACTATTTATTTATACGTACAATTACTATTCATACATACGGTTACTATTCATACATATAGGTACTATTCATACCAGAAATAGAGAATACAATCTGTAAAATAGTACACCAAGTAAGTTCTCAGGAAAGAGTGGAGAGTCCCAATGGACACACTTAACAACCATGTCTTTCCTTAGCCAGAACTTTCCTAGACATGTATTCTTCACAGTTTACATTCTATTTCGGTAATCAGAGAATCAAAACAACATATAGGTAGCTAAAGACAGTTTTTCTGATGTGGAAGATCGGCCAAAGTCGCAACCACAGAGCATACTTAAGAAAATAACTTTTAAAAATCTGAATGGCACAGAAAAGGGGCATAATATTCTTACCTTGGATCTAGGCTAAGGAAGAAAGACCTAGAATCTCATAGCCCTAATGCCGGACCAAGAGAAGTTTTGAGCAGAGGAGAGAAGAGAAACTGAAGGTGTGAGTTTTGAATTGAAATGGAAGGGCCTATTTATAGGAGAAGTTATGGTACTATTTGCTACTATTCCATCTACCATTCTCCTATATTATTTCATCTACCAGTTTCACTTACCAGTTTTTATTTACCATTCTCCTATACTATTTCATCTACCATTCTCCTATACTATTTCATCTACCAGTTTCACTTACCAGTTTTCATCTACCATTCATTATATCTCATAATTTATTGAATCTATAATTAAAAATTTATATTTTCAACAATATGCACAAACGAGTATACAAAAATTAAACTAATAGGGAATTTATTTTCTCCAAAATAAATTTATCGTAATTCTTGAATACTTATAACTTAAAAAAATAATGGGTATTACACCTTTTCTCCTCTCTTTCTCTCTTTCTTCTCTCTACCTTCTCTCTCTACACTTCAACTCCACAACCAAACTAGTTATCAACCAGCCTCTAGAAGCCAAGCAACGTAGGGAAAGCAAGGAATCGAGGTAGAAATTTCTATTTCTCAAGCTTTTTCTTATTTTCTAGTTTTAAGGAAGTTTTGAGGTAAAAATCGAGATTCCGACTTCGTTTCTCAATTAAAATTGGTACTTTTGGTGTCTAAATGCTCCTTAGACATTAAGGGTGAGATCCCATAGAAGAAATCATGGAAAACGGTAGAGATTTGGCCAGATCTGAGCCAAATTCGAGAGGAATCGCGAAAGGTCGCGATCGTGGCGCCCAGGCGCCAAGGTTCAGAAGGTTTTGGGGAGGAAGAAGGGCTTGGCGCCCAGGCGCTAGGCTTGTGTTGGCGCCCAGGCGCCAGATGTACCAGAAAACCTTAGCTTATTTTCAATCGGCCATAACTTCTTCATCCGTACTCCGTTTTGGGCAAACTTTATATCGTTGAAAAGATCTTTGAGTCTAGTTTCCAATGGTATAAGTTTTATTTAGATATTCATTACTGGTTAGGAGTTATAACTTGAAATGTGAGTAAAGGTCGAAAGTAGTGATAGGAAATTTCTCTATTTTGTAACCCTAATGGTTTTTACCTGGTTACAATAGAGATGGTTGAGGCGCAAGGTGTAATATCCCAAGAATTTATATGAATATTTAAAGTCTAATTTGAAATTTAGTGAAAAATTTAATTACGTGAAAATGTGCTTTTTGAATTAGTGAAGAAAATCTGGGAATAGAAATTTTAATTTTTAATTTAGGAAATTTTTACAAATTCTCAAGGACTAAAGTGAAAAGAAAAGAAAGTATAGAGGACTCTTGAGAAATGACCAAATAGAAACCTGAGAGGAAGAATAAAGCTTATGAGAATGAATTATGAGTCCGGTACCGAAAAGATGATGGATTCGAGGTTAAAGTGGTATTTGAGACATCGAGAGGGATTAAAGTGAACAAATCTTATAAGCTAAGGTGGCTATGAGCGATTTTATCGAAAAAGAAATTAGTGGGGCCCACACATACAATTATTAGTTTTTCTTCTCCTTCTTCCTCCCGAGGCTTCATGTTCTTCGTTCATTTCCATCTTCCCTTCTTCAATCATTTCTCAAATTTTCATCCGGCGATCTTGTATTTTCTAACCATACTTCCGATTCTCAGGAGTTCTAGAGGTAAAGAGGTAAATTTTATCTACTCTATTTCTCTTTTTCTCCATTTTCGGACCTATGGAAGAAAATTAAGATTTTGAGTTTTAATGGATGAATTTAAGTGTGGATGTTAATGTAAAACATTCTTAGGTGGTTTATGATGTTATTAGAACAAGAAATTTCGTAGAATTTGGATATTTGAAAAAGTTAGTGTTCTTGATGAAAATTTGAGATTTGAGCTTGGATTGTTGGTAGAAATTGGGGGTTTTGGTGTTAAAACACTCCTTAGACATTAAGGATGAAAACCCATGGAAGAAATCAAAAGAAATGTTGTTTTAGATATGATTTTAGGATTTTTGGATGAAGAACACGAAGAACATCGAAAATTTTCCCCAGAAATTACTGTTCACCGAGAAAATTTTTCTAGATTTTCTCGTTACTGTAGCGTTGACTCGGTCAACGTTACTGTAGCATTGACTCGGTCAACGTTACTGTAGCTGCGTTGACCGTTGACTGTTACTGTAGCATCAGTTTTTTTTTTAATATCGTTGAAAAGCTCTTTGAGTCTAGTTTCCAATGGTATAAGTGTCATTTAAAAATTCATTACCGATTAGGAGTTATGACTTAAGATGTGAGTAAAGGTCGAGAGTAGTGATAGGAAATTTCTCTATTTTGTAACCCTAATGGTTTTTACCTGGTTACAATAGGGATGATTGGGGCGCAAGGTGGGAGCGCCGAGAGCGTGAAATCCAGGTGAGTAGGCAACCTTGCAAAATTAATTTACGAAATTAGTCAAAGCACAATATAAATCCCATTTGCGTTAATTGTGAAATTGAGAAGATTATCAGTGTATGTTCAGGTTGAGAAAAATTACAATATCACTGGAAATTATTTTATTACCTTTGAGAATTGATTTCTCTAGTTGACTAAAGAACTAGATGTGGTAGTTCCTTGTATAAATTGGAACATTTTGTAAGTGGATAACCTTACTAAACTAATGTGATCTTATTAGATAAAGTACAATACAAGTCTCGTTTATGACATTATTGAAGTGTGAAACAATCAATCTCTCAATTGATAATATATGATGATTGTTATGGTTGATTATAGACATTCAAGGGAATAAAAGTATGTGTAAATTCATTTATTTCATAGTAATTATATTGTGATAAATTCTCACTATTTTATTGATGAGCAAAAGATCTACGAGATCTAATACACGAGTTTGAAAGGGTTAGAGTCCCATACTACTCGGTGTATAAATGTGAAAATCTATGCACGAGTTTGAAAGGGTTAGAGTCCCATACTACTCGGTGTATAAATGTGAAAACCTATGCACGAGTTTGAAAGGGTTAGAGTCCCATACTACTCGGTGTATAACTGTGAAAATCAATACACGAGTTTGAAAGGAGTTAGAGTCCCATATCACTCAGTGTATAAATGTGAAAATCTATGCACGAGTTTGAAAGGGTTAGAGTCCCATACTACTCGGTGTATAAATGTGAAAACCTATGCACAAAGAGTTTAAGGGTTAAATTCCCAAGTCACTCAGTGCAAGTATTTATGGCATATAATACTATAATTATTTAAAATAAATGATAGATTGATTGTATTAGTAAATGTGGTGTTTGTGCTTATGATATTTTCATGTACAGTTGTTTACTCACTGAGTTATGATAAACTCACACTCTCTATGATTATCTTTTCAGATACAGTGGTTGAGGAGAAGAATTTATAGCCTTTAAGGATATACTCCACTTTTGTCTGGTAAACAATTGGTAAGGATTAGGAAACGCTCTGTAATCTAGTAGGTCACCTAGGCTTGGGAGGTTGTATAGTACTGTATAGTGTTTGAAGGTTGAACATTTTCTGAATATGTATACAAAATATCTTTCTTGGAATATTTATGATTCACATAATTATAGATATTAAGAATGTTCACAGAGATTATGGGGTATCACGGAGGTACACCCTAGGTATTTTATGTTTATATCACATGTAAGTTTTGGGATGTGACACAAGGTGGGAGCGCCGAGAGCGTGGAATCCAGTTGAGTAGGCAACCTTGCAAAATTAATTTACTAAATTAGTCAAAGCACAATATAAATCTCATTTGCATTATTTGTGAAATTGAGAAGATTACCAGTGTATGTTCAAGTTGAGAAAAATTACAATATTATTGGGAATTATTTTATTACCTTTGTGAATTAATTTCTCTAGTTGACTAAATAACTAGATGTGGTAGTTCCTTGAATAAACTGGAACACTTTGTAAGTGAATGACCTTACTAGACTAATTTGATATTATTAGACAAAGTACAATATAAGTCTCATTTATAATATTATTGAAATGTTAAACAATCAATCTTTCAATTGACAATATATGATGATAGAAATTCAAAAGAATAAACGTATGTGTAAATTAATTTATTTCATAGTAATTGTATTGTGATAAATTCTCACTATTTTATTGACGAGCAAAAGATCTACGGGATCTAATACACAAGTTTGAAAGGGTTAGAGTCCCATACTACTCGGTGTATAACTGTGAAAATCTTTGCACGAGTTTGAAAGGGTTAAAGTCACATACTACTTGGTGTATAACTGTGAAAATCTATGCACGAGTTTGAAAGGGTTAGAGTCCCATACTACTCAGTGTATAACTGTGAAAACCTATGCACAAAGAGTTTGAGGATTAAATTCCTAAGTCACTCGGTGCAAGTATTTATGGCACATAATGCAAAGTGATTGAGGGATTGATCACCCAAAAAATCATACGCAAATTCAAACAAATGTAATACTATAATTATTTAAAATAAATGATAGATTGATTGTATTAGTAAATGTGGTATTTGTGCTTGTGATATTTTCATGTACAGTTGTTTACTCACTGAGTTTTGATTAACTCACACTTTCTATGATTATTTTTTCAGATACAGTGGTTGAGGAGGAGAATTTATAGCCTTTAAGGATATACTCCACTTTTGTCTGGTAAACAAATAAATATAGATTTGGTAAGGATTAGGAAATGCTTTGTAATCTAGTAGGTCACCTAGACTTGGGAGGTTGTATAGTAATGTATAGTGTATGAATGTTGAACATTTTTTGAATATGTATACAAAATATTTTTCTTGAAACATTTATGATTCACATAATTATGAATATTAAGAATATTCATACAGATTAATGGGTACCACGGAGGTACACCTTAGGTATTTTATATTTATCTCACATGTAAATTTTGAGATGTGACAGACAGAGAATCATCAGTCGACTGATTGCAGATATCAGCAACTTAGTCCATTTCTGATGCTATCAGTTGACTGATTTATTATATTAGTCAACTGAATCTCTCAAAACTTCATTTTTCTTCTGTTCTTAGCTCATTTATCCTAATTTCTCATGCATTTTCTTAATGACTGAATTCTAGGCATTCAAAATCATACTTTGCTAAGTTCTAACATCATTTCTAACTAAAATAAATAAAATATAATTTCAATAGAGGAAAATATGGGATGTTACAATTCTCCCCTCCTTTGAAGAATTTTGTCCTCAAAATTGAGCTAGCATATACTCTAACTGTAATGCCCCAATAATTTTTATGAATATTTAATATTATTTTGAAGTTTATTGAAAAATTTAATTACGTGAAAAATATTTTTTTTTCTTTTCTTTGGATTAGTAAAGAAAATTTGGGAATAGAAAGTTCAAATTTTAATTTAGGAAATTTTTACAAATAATCAAGGACCTAAGTGAACAAATCTTACAAGTTAGAGTGGCTATGAGCAATTTTAATCAAAAAAGAAATTGGTGGGGCCCACACGTACAATTATTAGACTCATCTCCTCTCTTCCTTCTTTCCTCTGTGAGACATCTCTATCTTCTCTTCATCTACCACTCTTCCCTTCTTCAATCATTTCTCAAATTTTCATCCGGCGATCTTGTATTTTATAACCATACTTCCGATTCTCAGGAGTTCTAGAAGTAAAGAGGTAAGTTTTATCTACCCTATTTCTCTTTTTCTCTATTTTCGGACCTATGGAAGAGAATTAAGATTTTGAGTTTTAATGGATAAATTTAAGTGTGGATGTTAATCTAAAACATTCCTAGGTGGTTTATGATGTTATTGGAACAATAAATTTGGAGAAAACTAGGAGAAATTCGTAGAATTCGGATATTTAAAAAAAAGTTAGTGTTCTTGATGAAACTTTGAGATTTGAGCTTGGATTGTTGGTAAAAATTGGGAGTTTTGGTGTTAAAATACTCTTTAGACATTAAGAAACAAAATCCATGGAAGAAATCAAAAGAAATGTTGTTTTAGATGTGATTTTAAGATTTTTGAATGAAGAACACGAAGAACATCACTGTTCATTCCAGAAAATTTCTAGAAATTACTGTTCATCGAAAAAATTTTTCCAAATTTTCTCGGCTAATGTAGCATTGACTCGGTCAACGTTACTGTAGCATTGATTCGGTCAATGTTATTGTAGCATTGACTCGGTCAAAGTTACTGTAGCATTGACTTAGTCAACGATACTGTAGCTGCGTTGACCGATACTGTAGCATCAGTTTGAAAATGTTCATAACTCTTTCATCCGGACTCTATTTTTAGTAAATAAGATACTATTAGAAAGCTCTTTGAGTCTAGTTTCTAATAGTACAAGATTCACTTGAAAATTCTAATGTATTCTTTATTTTTCATCTTATTTACATTTTAGGAAATCTTTGAGAGTTATTTCTTTACACCTCCTATAATTTAGTTGCAAAAATAAAGGTAGTTAGGGCCACATTTGAGGTGAGTGTGATAACCTTATTTCATCAATATTTCTTTAAAAGTATTGTTATCAAGTATCATAAAGAAAAATTGAGAATGTGGACTTAAATGGTACGTTGTATATTCATTTTCAAGGACTTGTATTCCTTGTATTGAAATGTATTATGGATTTCAAGCATCTTGTTTGATTAAATGATAATTCTTATAAAATATGTAAAGTTAATGTTGATATTGCTATTATTATGTTGAGATTGTGTGAATGCTTGCGTTATGATAGAACATTGTTATAATATTTTCGTGGTGGTGCACCCTACGGGAGAAGTTAGAGGAGTTATAAGGGTGGAGATATACCTTTCATGGAGAGATAAGGGTGGATGCGGCCAGGGGGTCGTAGGCAATGATCCACTGGTACTGTGGACGACCCGGTTGGTATGAAATTTTGTGTATGGCACTGTATGATTTATACTACGTATATCATTTGTAACTGATGTGAATTTTAAATTCAATAATATTTTTATGATACTAATTGTTAAATTTATTTTCGATTGATAATGTTATACATTCACTGAGTATTCCATTACTCATCCTATTATTTTACAACATTTCAGAATCTGTGGCTGACGCTAGGGATTGTCCAGGGGAATAGCGAGTTATCTTAAACCAACCCTCTTATATTTTCGGTTGGTTTCTTTGTATTCTATTATCTTGTAAGCTCTAGAAGTAGCTCTGTGGTCACATAAGTCTCCTAGGATTTTGTGGATGGACTATGTGTAAATATGAATATTCCTTATGGTTTCATTGTAAGAAAGTTAAGACCTTGACGATGTTTTAACTTAGAGATAACTTGAATCAGTTACATTATTGAGGATGTGACACTAACATAGAAACACTTGGTTATAAGATGGGTTTCATCCCATTGTCTTAAAGAATTATTCTTTTCCTCTTTTGGAAAAGAGTTTTATTATAAAGCAAAACACTCTCAATCATTATAACCACTTCCGTGAGTATAGAGATGGATATAAACTTATATTATTGGTGCACTATAAATCTATTTATTTCATAAGGTTTCACAATGCAATATAAGTCTATTCACTGTAAGGGCTTGTATTGCACCATGAATTTACCCTACTTATGGATTCATAATGCATAAAGAGTTTACTTATTGTAAGGGTTCTTAATGCATTATGAGTCTTCTTAAAATTTGAGTTTATGATGCACCACTTTGATCAAACACTATCTCTTATAATCATGGAAGATTTGTCATAACTTGTCATAAAGTTACTATAACTCTACTCACTGAGAGGTTTGTACTGTTTTCTCATAAGTCTACTTTTCTCTTATAGTCTAATGTATTGTTAGTCTATCTAACGCTATAGGTCTACAATACATCACATGTTCATAAAGAAGTCCCTTATAATTAATCTCTTGCTAAGGGTCTTGCTAACTGTTTCCACCTTTAACTAACTACTACTCTTTTGTGGAACAAGTCTTCCTAATCTCTTCTATTCCACCTATAGAATAGAATTCTATTTGTTCCATATTTCTTCTTACATAAAACTTAATACTTTTCTTTAGCTTCTTAGCCTTAATTCTATTCTCAGAAGAACTAAGACTCCTATACTAAACATGTCAACTTTTGCTTGCTTCATAGTAAAAGTATTAAACATGTATCTTTTTCTTTTAATTGCTTGTTAAGTTAGCTGGAATACTTGTATCGTTCCTCATTAAACATAATACTATAAAAGGAAAGTTTTCTAAGTTCTATGGATACAAGTCTTAAATCTTCTTGAAGAGAAAATCTTTTTCAAGCTAAATTGATGTAAAATCATAAAAATAAACTTTCAAACTTCATAAAGACAAATCCTCAAGCTTCATGTCAAAAGTGTATTCTTACACAATAAAACACAAAGCTAGACTAAATCATGAAATTTCTTTCATCACTTGACAAGTAGAAAACAACGTACTTGATATTCTTATACTGAGAATGAATCCTTCTATGATATCTACTTGTCACATTACACACAACTTTTATTCTTTTATTCTGTTGTAAGACTTATGATCTCTTCTGTAAAACTATACTTACATAAGCCTTATTCTTTATGGAACTAGTGTGTATTCTACTTATCTACTTATAGAATGAATGTACTCTTACCCTTTCTAGGGTTGTTATTCCATTCTATCTAATTTATCATAACATATTCTTATTTTTCTAATTTAGTTATGATTGTCTCCTTGTTCTTTTACATAAAAAGAACGAGTCTTAACTTCTTATTTCCTTTATGGAACAAAGTCTTTCTTCTCTTATTCTTCTTTTGGAATAAGAGTCTGTTCCTCAATCTCAATCATCATAGCTACTTTCATGAATATGTAGGTTGTAATAATCATTCTCATTCTTTCTTATAGTGTACTATAACTTCTAATTATTTCTCAAGAAAAGTATTCTACATCTCATGAGGTATTCTATCATCTCATGATGAATTTCTATCGTCTCACGGGGAATTTCTTGGTTCTGTTATCTCATAAGGATTTTACTTCCTTGAAGAATTTCTATCTTCCCATGAGGAAAAGTTCTGAGTTCTCATCCTATGGGGAATTTATTTGCATCCCATGAGAAAATTTTGGAGTTCTGTCTTCTCATAAGAAATTCTATGTCGAGGAATTCTGTCATCTCATGGGGTCTTTATTCTGCTGAAGTGTATTATAAGTTCTTGTTCTGATTTCATATGAGTCATAATATTAAACAATTCTTTCTAATCGTTTCTCTATTCTTCCTTTGAGATAATCACCTCCATCCTCTTTACTTGATTGAAGGAGATTTCTCTAGTCAATTTTTTACGAACCATACCATACCTCCCCTTTTATGAATTTGGATTATAATAGGTTTCTATCTGTAAAATATACTGGCTAGGTATATATTACAAACAAGACTCCACTACCTCCTCATTCTTCAAAGGTGTCTGGTTTGCTTCTATCTAATTTCATTTACGTTCTTCTGAATGCTATCAGTAAGTCCTAACCTTGAATCCTTAACATAGATAGGACTACTAATTAGGATAACTTACATTCAAATCTTTTGGTCATAGATATTCATATAATTTAATTTCTAATCTTTCTCTATCATATGACCACCTTTCTAAATTGAGATAACCATCACCTGCTCTCAGACTACTAATATTATGTTAACATGTAATCATTTATTTCAATCTCAAGCAAATCTTTTTCATAAAATATGAGCAAGAATCATGCAAGGGAATTTCACATGTTAGACAATTCATTGCCTATTATACATGAGAAATTTATCTGAAATTCACCTTACTCATAAAATACTTCTTTCAAGTTCTATAATTCCTCTTGCATCCAATAAGGTTTCTTGGCTCATTAAATTTCTTGATTACTAACTCATTGTGAATCTTTAATCCACTAAATTCATTCTCACTATGCACCAAATAATTTTCTTTGTCATAACAAACTAGTCACTCTTGTGCATATGGTTAGTCTTTCGAAATTTCATGTTATTCTATCATCATCTACTCCTTAAGGAAGAGCGCTATCATGAAATGGATTACACAACATATAAAGCATAAACAATACTCGTACTCATACTAGAATACATCATGCATAGCCAAAATTTCTATAATGCATCTTTGTATAATCAATATCTTGGAAGAACTACTTCCTGTACATGTCCATAAATTCTATGCTTTTAAACTAAAGCTGTAATACCCATTATATTTTTCAAGAATTACGATAAATTTATTTTGGAGAAAATAAATTCTCTATCGGTTTAATTTTTGTATACTCGTTTGTGCATATTGTTGAAAATACAAATTTTTATTTATAGATTCTATAAATTGTGGGATATAATGGATGATACGATATGGAATTAATCCCATTAAGTAAAAATACAGTTCAAAAGTGGAATCTAGAATGAATAGTTGAAAGTGAAACTGGTAGATGAAAACTGGTAAGTGAAACTGGTAGATGAAAACTGGTAAGTGAGACTGGTAGATGAAAACTGGTAAGTGAGACTGGTAGATGAAAACTGGTAAGTGAAACTGGTAGATGAAATAGTAAAGGAGAACGGTAGATGGAATAGTAGCAAATAGTACCATAACTTCTCCTATAAATAGGTCCTTCCATTTCACTTCAAAACTCACACCTTCAGTTTCTCTTCTCTCCTCTCCTCAAAACTTCTCTTGTTCCGGCGTTAGGGCTCTGAGATTCTAGGTCTTTCTTCCTTAACCTAGATCCAAGGTAAGAATACTATGCCCCTTTTCTATGCCATTCAGATTTTTAAAAGTTATTTTCTTAAGTATGCTCTGTGGTTGCGGCTTTGGCTGATCTTCCACATCAGAAAAACTGTCCTTAGCTACCTATATGTTGTTTTGATTCTCTGATTACCGAAATAGAATATAAACTGTGAAGAATACATGTCTAGGAAAGTTCTGGCTAAGGAAAGACATGGTTCTTAAGTGTGTCCATTGGGACTCTCCACTCTTTCCTGGGAACTTACCTGGTGTACTCTTTTACAGATTGTATTCTCTATTTCTGGTATGAATAGTACATGTACGTATGAATAGTACCCATACGTATGAATAGTATCTGTACGTATGAATAGTATCCGTACGTGTGAATAGTATCCGTACGTGTGAATATTATCCGTATGTATGAATAGTATCCATATGTATGAATAGTGATTGTACGTATGAATAGTGATTATACGTATGAATAGTATTTTGGTACAAGAGCAACCCTGACTTTCTATATCTGATCTTTATGAAAATCTCCGTAGCGGAACCTGAAATCCAACTACGTACTCTTCTTTGTAGCAACTCGGAAAAGTGACTGGGATACGGAATCTATGTGAGTGGATGACCTTGCTAACCGACTTTATTTACTTTTATTCCAAGTACAATATAAACTCCATCTCATATCGCAATTAGATTCTATATTTATTGATGATTGCTAGATAATGAAATCTATTGTTGATTTAAGATTATTATGAATTGAGTATATAATACACATGGAATGGTTGAGGGCTTGACCCAAGATACCAATGCATGGAATTATACACATGGAATGGTTGAGGGCTTGATCCAAGATACCAATGCATGAAATTTTACACATGGAATGGTTGAGGGCTTTATTTCCCAAGATACCAATGCATGTAATGATTGATTATAAGTGGAGACTGAATTCTTGAACATTCAATACAGAGGTATAGAAACCCTGAATATCAAAATAACTGTTGTTATTGTGATTATGATTCTGGTATTTGTACTTGTGATATATTTATTATTGCACAGTCATTTAGTCACTGAGTTTTGATGAACTCACACTCTCCATGAACATTTTTTTTAGATACAGTGGATGTCAACGAAGAAAATCCGCAGGAGAATTAGTATTCCTCGAGGATACTTTTTATCTGGAGGGCTTATAAA